>OMKQ01100202.1:0-31385 GCA_900302335.1 Phycis phycis
ACTTCTTTGGACTAGCAGCTGAGGTTTCACAGCTGAACCACTTTTTCCAAAAATACCAAAGTAGGTCTGTGCTTCTCTTGTGGAAAGTAATGTTTCTGAATAATTCTGAGTTTCCCACCATAGACCATGGACACCAGAGTACCTACACCATTGTTGGCCTCTTCTTGGAAGCACTTCCCATTCACTAAACATAAAATGTGGGAAACGTCGGGAAAATATAATTCCACACGAGGAATTACTTGTGCATAGGAATGCCCGTAATCATTGAGTTAAGTTCAGTTGAGGTGGGGATCGGACCGCCAACCCTCTGGTTAGTGGACAACCCACTCTACCTACTGAGCTATGCCACCCAGTTCGCAGCTGGAAAGCAATTAGCGGAGTGAAACATAACAATTGGAAAGCTAAGATCAATGTTACCTCTATGAGTTAACATTGCAAATATCTCAAAAAGTATAAAGTTTACAAAAATTAAAAATACATAATGAAATCTCGAGGTTCAGTCGTTTAGCTTCCATTAATTGCACATTTCAGTGTGAAGCAGAATATGACGAAAAGCGATATCTAGATTGCATGCCTATGCACAATAATTACTGCAAGTCGCTTTGGATATGCAAAATGATTCAATAGTGCAAGGTGCAAAATGGCCATTGACAGCCATTGAATGTTTCGTGTACATTGGTTTATCCAAGTGCCATTATTTGTTGAAATGGCAGTCCGTAAAGAAGTAAATAATTTCCAAAAATGAAAACAAACGCACAAATAAATGTATACATACATTTTTACAAACACTGTACCTGAAAGGCCGGCGAACATGAGTGCGGTGTAGCCGTGCTCATGTTCGTTACAGTTGACGTCTGCCCCGTGCTGAAGCAGAAGCCTGCACATGTCTGCCTTTCCCTTGTAGGCAGCATGCATGAGGGGCGTCATGCCGTTCTGTTAACGAGACCACAGGAAGGAATTTAAGATTGCTGGCACAGGTGCCCGTGTGCTACCTGAAGTATCACCTGTAACCGCGGATAAGGTCAGTTAAAAAGGACTTGTGTTGGGCTGGTTGGAATTAAGATGACAGCATTGCTGTCAAGTTGTTCATTTTACGAATCGCGGCTGTGGGGTACACAGGACAACTGGATGCACATTGGGCTGCTTTCGGTTGTGTAACAATAGCCTCACATAAATCCTGGCTGGATCAGCATAAACACTGATCCAGTGCTGTGATTTGTTTTTGCTTTGCTTAATGGTACAAGTATTTACATTTATCTGCATAAGGGATTACATATATTTTACAAACAATGAGTGGCAGGTGAAGTGAAGTGTCAGGACCTTTTGGCCTTTATTTTTGATCGTTCTCAGTATTTACATGTACGTAAATGAGATTTGTTTTCTGCATACAGGTGAAGACAAACCAACAGAAGCATATTTTTACGAATTTTAAGAACCACATTCCATTTCATAAGGCCAAGTGACACTTTAATACAAGCGATATATAGTGAAGGCAAAAGGTAAATTAAGGAGGTTTAGTTAATGTTTGGGCATCTTGGTAGCATGTCTATGGGTAGGCAGTGGATATTTTTTCCTTTGACAAAGGACAGAACCTTGAATTCACACTTACATATCATATATATAATTTGTAACAATTATGCATATGGTATGTAGGTTCATTTGTACAATTAAAGTAGGTTATGGCATCTCTAGCAAGGTAGTGGGAGGTAGTGGCCATTCGGTTGACCATTTCGAACACCTGTTTTGACAGGCAGGACGTACAGAACAGAGAGAAGCTCATTCAATGCTCTCCATTGTCTTGACTACTTTGAGAATCACTTGTCAAGCCCCTTTGCTGTGCTCACACTAGCTTTAGGATGTCTCTTCTTTCGTACCTCATCCAAACAGTTGACCCGCACATCCTTACAGCCAAGAAGTCTTGAAGCCTCCTGCACATTTCCTAAAAGAAAACATTGTCACTTGTGATATTCTTACTTCACTGTCCAGTACTGTACTCTTATCACGCTTATGCTGCCTCAAGTAAATCAAACCAACGCCCCGATCACCACTTGCACACGTGAAGCTTCCACGCCATCTGCTCACTACCGAGGGCTCGACTACATGTCACAAGTCATCTCCTGTTGTTGCATTTAAGACCAACTTTTAAGATGCCGACGCACGACAAAAAGAATGACATGTCATGTTGTCAAACGACCGCGTATCAAAACAAATACAAACTAATTAGCATGTGTGCAATATTGATCAGACTACCGATTCCAGCTACCACTGTGGCTCATCTCAATGTTAGCATTAGCTGAAAGATTTACCTGCCGTGATAACCTGAAACAGTTCCTTCTCTGTGGAGGATAGGTCTCCTTTCTTTGGAGCAGACATGCTACGTGTAATACAAATTAAACTATAATAACACACGTGTAAATAGACAACTCCAGTATAGACGCTATGTGCCTTCCAGAGAACTAGCAGTAGCTGTAGCTGCTAGCAGCGGATTGGCTCACGGTGCTGTCATTTGGACTGTACCAACATGGACCGTTTGGAGGGATGAACGGCGATACTTAAACTTCTACATCTTTCAATAATATTTAATAGTTGGAATGTCAATAATTATCAACCAAGTAAACATTTGAATACAAAAACCATTTCCGGCAAATCTGGATGCATGGAAATATATACACATGTTGACCTTAAAGTAGGCAATATACACGCCATTGTTTTCATGTAGCAGGTCCCTGGAAGTCGTGATGCAGGGCAGGGGATGCAGTAAGAAGGGCATGTGTGTGATTTATCAAGTGATCCATACGTTGTTGAGGGAATCGATCGAAGTGATTAATTTGAAACAACAACCCGCAAACCCCGTAACATTTACTTAGACTTTTACTTTGATAGGTCTCCTTTCCTTGGAGCGGACATGCTACGTGTAATACAAATATAATAACACACGTGTCCATCATTTTGTGGAGTTGGACACACACAACCAATTAACAATCAAACGTGTCAGAATAAGACAGCTAATTTACGCTAATACGCCCTTCAACAATTTTAAAGTGAAATTGGATATTTCAACACCTTATTTGCGCATGGCCGCATTTACACATAGCCGGGTATTTAGAGAATCAAATATTTCCCCCCCTCCGTTTTCAATAATAACATCGTGCACACAACATCGTTTTCAAAAAAGCTGTCATTTACATCAACCTGCATAAATAGCCAAACAAACTGTAAACATAAGGCGCTCACATGACGTTAAGCATTTTGTGGTGCATAATGTGACATTTGAGAACCTAAAACCCTGTTTCTCCCAGTTGACACGGCAACACATACCCGGCGTTCTCAGAAATCTCCACTTTGACCGGAGTTTTTAGAAATAATCGTTTTCCGTGATAAAAACAGGGTTTTCGTGTAAATGAGAGGCCAAACCGCAGGGAAACATCTGCCTCTTCCCTTCATGTAAACAGGGCCACAGTCAACCAGACGTTGAATTGCTGGTTTTGTTTAATTGACCTGTTTACCTATTTGGAATCTTGAGCAGTTTTATGTACTAACAACTGCACTGTTTTCATTAATATTGTAGTTTGTGCAATACCTTCACATACATTCATACTGTATTTATAATTTATCATCACTTGTTTCTTTAATACTGTTTTTATTTTGTATTTTCTTTTTGTTTCTGAAATAAAGAAAAGCTCAAAGACTGTGTAAATGTAATATAAAGCGATGCAGTTTCTGTGTGAGTGTATGAACATAATGTTTGGTGGAAGAATTGGCTGCAACATTGCTATAGGAACTTTGTTTTCCTTAAATAAAGACGTCCATACCATCTGCTAGCCACTGGTAATTAATTATCTGATGTTGTCGCCATTTAAGAAGTGTGATCAAGACTGTGCACACACTAAACAATAATCATTACGCTTCTTAACTATGACAGTCCCGATGCTGAAGCTTAAAATACAAACAGGACTCTGTTGGCTCACCATGACGTCATTTAGAATACAGATTTACATCTGAGTTTTTTGTCTTTTTACTTAGGAAGGCAATTATTAGCTGGAAAATATTTCTGCATTTACACTATTACCAAATTATTTCAATGAATCTAACAAATTGCAAAATAAAACAGGGAACAACGGTATTGCGTTGTTACAGCTGAAGATGTGACTTTGACGGCTCTAATTTACATATTAACTCTAGTGTTACATATAAACTGGCTCTGTAGACATCACGTCATTTTATTCTTAACGTTCATTAGCTGGAAAATATTGATGCATTTACACTGTTAATGAATGATATAAATGTACCAAAAAGTAAGAACAGGGGTAATGGAGTCCCGAAAGAAAATAAATAATAATAAAAATATTTCTGGAAGTGTAATCCTCAATCACAGACACAGGCGAAATCCTGAAAGGACATTCCTTAACATAAGAAAGGTAATTTCTGATAAATAGATTTGAATTTTGAATTAGATATAGTTATTTAGTTAGTTAGTTTGTTATTGTAAAGGCTGGTCCCCCACGCTAAAGGACATAGGAAAGGAGGCACTGAAGCACCCTTCCTTAGCATTATCATGGCTGCTACTTAAGATACAGAAGAAACAGACTTGCAAAAAAGACCACAGGGATTTGGGATTTCTTTCATGATCATTTTCAATGGACGTAAATTTGGCTTAAATGAAGTCATTATTTTGGGCACTGAGCCTGGCAATTTTAATGTCACGCCTCCTGTATCCAAATAGGAAAGCCACGTAAAAGGCTCTCACGCACACATACTCACACAGTGGTTTAAAATGACTGGTTTAAGCAACCTTACCTGGTCCGAGTCAGACTGATTGTGCTCTGGAGCTGGGTGAGGCTGCAGGACTTTTGAGAGTCAATCCATTCACTCTGAAAGCAACACAATGCATTTTGATCTACAAGGCAGACAACAGTAATTGCAGTAATTGGTAGTAATTGCTGACAAATGTACTAAAACCCTTAATTTGAAGCAATGAGAAATGCCACCCGCTTTGAACGTTGTCTCTTGATAGAATCGACTTCATCAATGGTTATTATCAGCCCTATTATTAATATTACAGACTTCTGCCTACTTTCCTAAGTAGGCCTACTTATCAATGCATTTATTTTTTCTTCATCTCTGACCACTCCACGTAACCCCAACACCAAAGTGAGGCTGGGTGGAAGGGAGCCATACAAAAACAAAAACAATGCTTATTCCATACCTCACATAAAAACTTCACAGGTGTCTTGACAGGAAATCTTGTATTATTACTCAGTAATATCCCATCCCCCGCTGTTACATCCCCTTCAAATTGGAGATTATATCATAGCACCTTCAGGGAGATAAATCGAAGTGAGAGGGTAAATATCTATGCAGCTAGAGAAAGAGCTAGTAATTGTCAGCTCTCGTTGACAACAGTTCAACAGGAACAGTTCAACAGGAAAACCGAGGGTAAGTATGATATTATTTGCTGCATGGTATGAGTGTAACCTGGAGCGAGTCCCCACCCTTAGACAATGGGATTTTAGTTGTACCATTAAAACATTCAAATAATAGTATATTCAAATAAATTCAAATAAATTCACTCCTCAATTTATTATCGTGATCAGGTAGCCAATCAGTCTGTAGTATGAACGGGGAGATTTCGTTGTAGATCGCACCCGGGCAGAAGTTGGTATATTAACACTCTGTATGGGAAACTGAGTACCCCATGTCCTGCATGCTTTAGATCTCTCCCTGCTCCCACACAGCTAATTTGAATGGTCAACTGATTATAAACTCCCGAAGCTGCTTCATGACAAACTGATCAGCTTTGTTGGAGCAGGGAGCGATCTAAAACATGGGGTAGCCTGATACAGGAGAGGTTTGGGTAAATCCTATTTTGTGTGTTTTGCTAAGTTACAAATGTGGGTGAGGGGGACTGATTATAATTTATATACTGAATATTTTTTACTTCATAGTACTTTTTTTCTCTGTACAGTGTTGCTGCGAGTCATCATATTGGAAAACAAAATCATACACCTTTCAATTAAAAACACCCCGAAGTGGTTATGAGCTGTGCCAAGTGTTAAGGACTAACATTGGCCTGAGAGGTGGATTCATTTTGAAGATCCTGAACTCAATAATTAGTTGTGCAACCTGACAGACATCAAATACCTTCCTGTGGAGTGGGCAATATTAAAAGTGTTGCTCACAGCTGCTGTTGTTCTCTCATATTATACATTGGACACATGCAGCCTACCATCTCTCAGTAGTGGGGATTCTTCCAAATGGCCTGACCCCTTCCCAATTCCACAGTTCCCACATGATGTGGAACTCCAGCTGAAAGAGGCAAATTGTGGGCATGCTAAAGATGGATCTTTGATGGTGATTCCTAAAGGTTTGAAGACTGATATCCTCAACACACTTGCAGACAGTGTGTCAAAGATTAGTGTGCATCCTGAGAGGCTTTGTGAGTGTAGCCAAGGCGCTTATGAATACACATCCCAGTCTGAAGGAGCCGGGGTCTGGAAAGGGTCATCACTCATGGTTTCACATTCTGAAATTTAAGCTCGGAAACTATCGGCAAAATGTAGGTGCAGCGGGATTCCCTAAGGTGGTGATCAACAAAAGAAAAGGAGAACATGCAAAGGGGAAAAGTGTACAGAAGTCAAAGAAGGTTGAGGTCAACTCCTGTCCAGATCGGCCCGAAGGTCAGAGTCCTGAAAACGTGGAGGATAAGCAGAACACGATGGTGGTGGAAATGCTGAAAAAAGACCCTGATCGCCAGCTGATAGAAGACCTGTTGACAGCTTTTCCTCGCGCAGAGAAGAACTTATTGGAGATCAGCCACTCATCACAGAGGTAACTTCCAGATGGCCAGCTCTGTTCCACGAGAGACAGGTAATCAGTCACACAATTGTACATTCATTCCACAAAGAGATAGAAAGCATGTCATGTGTCAGATACTGTACTGTGTGTCCTATTCAGAAATGTTATCCTTAAATCGTATTTTCTCTGTCTTTCTGTCTGTCTGTCTGTGTCTCCTCAGATAAGGGCAGAGTTCAAGAGAGTCGTCACCACAGACCTTCTCGAATCTTTTCTCAACGGACTTGATGGCCTCGTCTCAAGACTGCTGGAGGTGTACAAAGCAGCAACCACATCTTGAAGGAAACAGGCATTCAAAGGACTGCCTTGGGAAAGATGTAAGTGGAGGAGCTGATGAGCGTAAAGTGAGGCAATATTTGTTTGTGTAACATTTTCATCTCAATGCATATTCCTCTGTCTTGTAGGACCGAAATGAGAGGAGGACTGCTGCTTTGCTCGGTCTGCCCCAATACATATCCGAAGGTCCTTCAGATGTCATCAGGATGTGTGACGTAAGACCATATCTATTTCAGTAGTGCAAATATATGACACACTAACGAATCGGACAGTTTTTTGTTATTTTGTTTTAAATGACTTCAACCACAAAGTTAGCATCATTGTGCAGTCGTCGGTAGATAGAATAAGTGCTATGTCCTACAGGTTGTATACTGACACTAACAAGTTACAAGGACAACAGAGGATGTATTTCCATGAACAGTTTCCTCCCTGCTGCAATTGGGATCATCAACAAGTCCCCCGACCCTCCCACCCCAACTGACAATGTCACAGACTCTTGCACTCTTTGCACCTCTTGCATTCTATCCCTCCACCGCCCTGGTATTTTATTTTACTGTAGAACCACCAAGACAAATTCCTCGTAGGTGCAAACCTACTTGGCAATAAACATCTTTCTGAGTTCTGAGTTACTTTGCCTCTCCACAGAGCACGGAAGTCACCCCCAATTTGTGCACCGGCTGTTCCCAGAACATTAAAAAAGAGGAGTTTGCGAAACATCTGTGATGTTCACAGACAGTGAACAGCCAGTGCAAAAACTAGGGGCGAAATTAGGGGTGTGACTTTCCTGCTCTATTGTCGAGGATTATGATATAATATCAATTAACCTTGTATAGCATATGTACTCGTATACGAAAGGGTAGCTATTATTTCTACTTTTGAAGGTCCAGGGTGAGACTCTGGATGCAGCCATGAAGGGAATGCAACTTGGCCTACTGATGACTGGCTATGAAGGTGCAAACCAGGATGCCCTTCCACGCGAGGTCTTCAACGTGGCCGTTGTGGTCAAGGAAACCATTGTGCTACGTAACTTCAAAGATGTGCCATGCAGCTTGGCCATGGTTATGGGTATTATCTATTGTGTGAATCTCCAGTATCCACAAGCCATGAAATATTCCTTTGAGTTTCTACAGAGAGTGGTGAGGAAGATAAGGAAGACCAAGCATCTGCTCGAGTACACAGATTAAGAAACAAACTCCTGAGATACAAACTGTAAACATGAAACAACATACACTCAAGCGTATGCAATGAAGAAGAGGATGATATTGAAGATATATTTGCTGATATTTTTTCTGTTCTCAGATTCAATAAAACAGGTGGTCCTACTGGAGCTGACAGTTCCGTGGGAGGAGCGCATGGAAGAGGCCAATGAGAGGAAGCATGGTAAGTATGCCGACGTAGTGGAGGAGTGCCGCAGGCGGGGGTGGCGTGCCCAGCGTGTGCCAATAGAGGTGGGCTGTAGAGGCTTTGTAGCGCGATCTCTCTGCAAAGCATACAGCCTGCTTGGAATCACAGGGGCACGCCAGAGAAAGGCCATCAAAACCATCACAGAGGCTGAGAAGGCCTCTAGATGGTTGTGGATCAAGAGGGGCGATCCGTGGGTACATGCTACTTAGACACAAGTCGGGACTTGATCAATCCCGGCTGGGTCACCTGGGTAAGGGTGTATGATGTTGAAAGACCCCGAAACACCTGATGACTTCAGGTTCCATCACTGATGATGTGTCTTAGTGCATCTACTGATGTATATCAACCTACCCTGCTTAGTAGCCTTCTTCAAATAGTTTTTTTTCTCCAGTTTCTCAGATGGAAAGAGTTCTTGTTTTCATTGTTCTGTTTTTTTAAACACTTTCAGCACAGTCTTAAGGATTTAAAGCAATTCATTTTGATTGACTGATTTATAATAACAGTTGATGGGGTCGATCTCTCTCTATAGACAGATGCACATTTCTTGTTCAACTTACATAACTACAGTCTAACTTTGACACACTAAGCTGTGTAGTTGTTTGTAGTAGCTTTTGGAGATTTGTATGTTAATGTTTTCATTGACATTGGCTTTTAGGCATGTGTCTCTTGAAAAGAAATCTGCAACTTGAGATTTTTGCCTCAAAAATTGTGATTGGGATTTAACTATAATTTGTCAATTAAAAGAATACATATTATTAGATAATCTTAACTTGAAAAGCAATGTTAAGACTCTCTATTACAAAAATATTTAAGTTGACAAGTTGACGAGTGAGCAGAATGCATGTTAATAACTTACATATATAGTGAACTTACACAGCCAAGTTGAAACAATAAGTAATATACAGTCATGTTGACTTACAGCAAGCAATCCAAAGCTAAACAAGACTCAAAATTATGAGTTAAAAAGTTGTAAATCTAATTAGATATTACATGAAACTTTTTGGCAGCAATTGAACTTCAATTTTTTAGTTGAACTAGATGCATTTTTATTTCAGTGTAGTCAAAAAAGCAATGGGTTTGACCCTCCATCTCCAGATTCAAGCTAACATGTGCATGTAATTGAAATACATTTAACGTTATCTACTTTTTTCAGCCAACAAACGGTAGGAGGTGGAGGCAACCAAACAATCGGATCATAAACAAAGTATCCACTGCAGTTCAGTCTGGACTGGCATCTGCAGAGACCGGTGGCTCTGGTCAGATAGGTGTGACCCCGCATTCAGAGTCTGGATTACAGCCACGTATTATACCACACTTTCCACTATGGATAGTAGGGGTGTGAATCTTTTGGTATCTCACGATTCGATTCGATTTCGATTCTTGGGGTCACGATTCGATTCAAAATCGATTCTCGATTCAAAACGATTGGTGGGTTGTTGTGGGCCATTGTTCAACGTCTTTCAACTACGGGTGATGGCATATGATGTGAGCCCGGGCATTTGTAGTGTTTCCGAGGTACTTGACTTTCACTTTACAAACCTTGTAAATTGAATGAGTCGTGTCAAGCTCCCTCTTCCCCGGGAGATTGTGCGCCCAAACGCTTGCCTTCAATGAAGACGGGACTGGCTGAATTTCTTGCTGCTCCATTTTACATACACTATGCTGCCGATTTTGAGAACTAACATTCGCAGCGACGGAAAAAATGTTTTTAAAAATCGATTTTTGGAACTTGTGAATCAATTCAGAATTGTAGAAGAATAGAATCGCGATTCTTATGTGAATCGATTTTTTTCCCTACCCCTAATGGATAGCATTGTTTTGAATGGCTGGCTGGCTGGCTGGGAGATAGACATGTCTATGCCTGTAAGGAACTCCAATGGTTCATTAGTTGTAGCTTTCAGTGAATGACGTGTTGTATCTGTTATATTCCATTATTAAAGTCATGTTAAATTGTTAGCCGTTTCCGATATGCATAATTGTTGTTGCATGCATGTCTTGTTCATTACAATGTGTATCCGATGTTTGTGTGTGTGTGTGTGTGTGTGTGTGTGTGTCTGAGTGCACCTTCACTTTCAGCACCGTTGCAGTTACCAGAGGACTTGCAGGACCTGAATGACCCTGCAACAAACAAGCTGCCATCTTGAAAAAAGTGAGTCGTAACACTCCTGTCGTTCTACCTGTGATCAGGCTGCATGGTGAGGTTCCAGAGTGAATAGTACGTTTATAAATCAGTCCTTAAGCCACATGTGTTCTCCATCTTGCACTGTACATTCCTCTTGCTCACACATGATGGAGTGTGTGATAACGTAATGAATGAATTGAGGTATAGAATTTGGGGAATAAGTAAAACCTGAGATAATGGAATCCAAATAAATAAAAACATGTAATCCTTAAACACAGACCGAGAGACAGAGCGTGGAAATCCTGAAAGGACATATAGTTTAATTCTTATGAATATATTTGCATTTCAAATGCAAATATGTGTTTCAAATGTGTTTTTTCAAAACACTGATGATCATTTGCAATGGATATAAATTTGGTGTGAATTAAGTCATTATTTTACTTCAGGAAACCATATGAATATATATATACTGTATATACTGTATGTATATATATATATATTTTTTTTCTTTTTACATATATACCCCATACATTTCCTAAAATAATTACTTAATTCACATCAAATCTGTAATTTGAAATACATTGTATATTGCATTGGTTTTGATCATGGTGTCTATGGCAACAAGTTGACATGGATATCATAGACACAAAGCTGTTTTAGTAGTCAGATGAAGACAAACAAATGCAGTGGTTCATAGGCCTTCTTTTGAAGGTAGGCAGAAGTAATTTCAATGTATGTAAAATCCTGTTTACTGTTTTTGGTATAATGTGACGATGAAGGGATAGCCTATAATGGCCACACTGATGTCGTAACTTATTAACTATGTAATTTTTACATATTAACTAAGAAAAACATGTTGTGCAGCATATAGCCTTTTGATGGTCGAAGCATTTCAGACCCATTCGCACTGAAAGTAACATAATGCATGTATTATTTTAAACATAAAGCAATGCTGGCAACCTCCATAAATTGTCTCAACTTCTAAAATTTTAATTACAGGCAAATGTAGGCAAATTTTGAACATTAAAAGGTTTACTGCGTAAATAAATGGCTTGTGCTAAACCTCACGTTCGAGTGACCTTGACGACACGTGTTGGAGGTATGAACAGTTTGACAACTTACCCATCTTGCTCTGCTTGGCAATGTTGTGTTTCCTGTTTCCAAGGGCCACCCATTTATTACATATTTTGCATATCAAATAGGAGCTCCATGCAGTGATACAAATATCAGATACATGATTTGGCAGGAAGGCATGCATAGACATAGGCCGAGCAACCCAGTCGACCCACAGACATCTCAACCAGGAAAACCAAAGGTAAGACTGATGTTATTTACTACATGGTGAAAGGGTTAGCAGTCGGGACCCATGATCCAAGATGATGGGCTTAGTGGTACCATTAACTTGCAGTTGTTTCGAAAAAAATGTATCTACATTCCTTTTCAATTTCATCTATTACTCTTCAGGTTTTATATTATTTCTCAATATTTTAAAATTCTGAATGTGGTTTGTTCATTCGTATATATGTTTATGTAAATACATAAACATAAATAATATAAATATAAATGTAACTTGAGTGGATGACAATTTGAAAGTAATTTTCTACAATATTATCATGTAGGCTATGGAGTGGATACTAATTCTCATCTCAGGTTGGTGTATGTTTACATTATCAATTGGTGAACGTATGAAAGATTAAATGTTCGTGAGTGTGTGTGTGTGTGTGTGTGTGTGTGTTGGTATGTGAGAGAGAAACCAAAGATAATCTCATGTAGTTTTTATTTTAAAAAATATTTTATGAAATTAATGAGGTTTCTCTTGGTATTAACAGACGAAATGTCACAAAGCTACCATTATGTGGAAGAAATACAACTGGAAAAATGAATACAAGCCAAAATGTAATTGTTGTATTTTTTGTATGTGGTTGTGTTAACATTCTCAATCAACCTGGCTTTGACAGAAAGACCAACAGACAGACAGGCTCAGACCAACAGACAGACAGGCAGGTTGCCAGACAGGCTGACGTGAAATCCTGAACTTCAATTTAAAGTCATACCGTCTCTGAATATTTGTATATATCAAATTGGAGATCGGGTGATCAAAGTCATTAGGCAGATACAATAAGTTGGGGGTAGGGGACGTATATATATAGGCATAGACAGACCAATGTTAATATGTTAATAGAAAATCTAATTACTGTTCCCTAGGACTGTGTAGCCCTTGCTTTTGTGCCAACTACCGCCAACACCTTTTAGTGGAAACCAAAACATCATGGTTGGATGCACAGAGCTATTGCAGAGAGAGAGGTTTCGACCTGGCCACCATAGACAACATGGGAGCAATGAAATCACTGCTTCCCTTGCTCACAAATGTTCCTGTGTGGATTGGACTTCATGGTGGTGGTCCTCGCATCTGGCATTGGTCACTGGCAGATGATGATTTCTATAAAGAGGGAGAGAGAGATTACTGGAGACCAAATGTTACCGATCTAAACTATGTAGCGTTTAAGGATGGCCAACTGTACCCTGCCTACAACATCCATTGTCGTTATCCGATGTGTTATGATGGTAAGTAATACATATATACACAAACATGAATATGGACCACAAGCCCCAAAAAACAGACATATAAACACACATATATATATATATATATATATATATACACTCACACGGTAGAAGTATGTTAAATAATGTGTTTTTCAGGTAACAAACAAGGCAGAGAAAGATATGTCCTCGTCCCACAAAAGGTGCGACCTGCTGCAGCACGGGATTACTGCAGGCAGCACCACACAGACCTGGTCAGCATCAGAAACCCAACAGAGAGCCAGCTCGTCCAGGAGGTAGCTGCTGGTAATTCAGTCTGGACTGGCCTCTTCAGAGATTCGTGGATGTGGTCAGACATGAGTACCTCCTCCTTCAGATTCTGGATGGCAGAAGACATGTTCCCATACTCTCTTGATACACATTGTGTTGTTGTGATCGATCCGATTTCTGGAAGATGGGAGTATCGGCCATGTGAAAACAAGTATCAGTTTTTATGCACATGTAAGCATCTCGCCAGATATTTGGTTTATTATTGCCTCTTTTTGGTAACCATAACGAATACATTGAATTCAAAGCAATTCAATTCAAATCAAATGTGGGGCATAATATCATTATGTTCCTGATTTTAGTAACGTTGAATAATTTATAATTTGTTAATACATGTTTATGTGATGCATATGTACATTAGTGTGTATCCAGTGTGTGTATGTGTTTGTCTGTATTAGGTCTTGAATTAGGGAAGAAAGCCACGGTGCTGAAAGTGAAGGTGCACTCAAAGGACTTGCATGACCTGAATGACCCTGCAACAAAAGTTGCCATCTTGAAAAAAGTGAGTCGTAACACTCCTGTGGTTCTACCTGTGATCAGGCTGCAGGGTGAGGTTCCAGAGTGTCCAGGAGCAATGCGCTCAGAAATCAAAACTTAAGTTGCAAGTATACCTGTGTTGTACAATCTTCCTTATCGTTTTGTTTTTTTACAACAGTTGGTGGAATACGGGACTTTTTCCAACAGCCACAACATTACATGGAAAACACATCCTGATGGACAGGTCTTCACCAAGGTCTTGAACTGATCCACTGATCAATGCTAATCCTCAGACGTGGATCATGTAGGCTACACTATTCCTTGGCAGTAATGTGGTCACTCCCAGACCCCCTCGGTTACGGATATGTCTTGCCTATGAAATTCACGATATACTTTATTTTCAAAGATGAAGAAGGTTTGGACGTTTTTACTTATTCAGCTGACTGGATAGTTGACAAGAGCATCGTTGAGTGCTCTTGAATTCCATTTTCATTTCAAACATGGCACAATTATTGAAAAGTAAGGACTACAATGCTTTTGTATAATTGACGCTGTGGCAAGTGCTCTGCACACGCTTTGGCAGAAAGATGACAGCATTTTCTGTCATCTTTCAAGATAATCTTTCAAGATTTTGAATTCATTTCCAATGATTTCTTCATCTTTCATTAACAAACAATACTTGTGATAATACATTAGAACAGTGATTCTCAAAGTGTGGTACGCGGGGCTCCCTCTAGTTGTACGCCAAAGAATCACTGAAATAAATATAAATAAAATAAAATAAATGTAAAACATGAAATACTATAAAACATATTAGAATGGATGAAGATATATTATCAACCGCTGGCAAGAAAATGAAAAGAGATGCAAATAAAGTTAAGACTTAAAAAGTTTGCAAGTGCTATTTAATAGGAAAAATAATACTTACTAACATACATAGAGTTGGAAATTATCCCTGCCTGACCTGCCTGTGTTTATATTGCCTTCTGCTGTAGACGACCTTTGACAGCGCGGTGCGCAGCTTTCTCTCCGCATCTGGTCACTCCGTCTCTTGACACAGTTAGAGAGCAATGTTTGTCGAGCCATACTGTACTTATCTGTACGCTAACAACGGATGAGCTCACTCAACCATTTCCATTTACTCGTCTTCTCTTCTGCCTGTAGGCTTGGCTAAAATGCCAAGCGTAAACTGTAAAAAGGCTTGCTGTGATTGATCCAGTGCCAGTAATGAGAGACGATATACAGGAAAGGTGTTGTGCCTCAACGCGTTTTGGGCGAACGTGAACTGTATTACTGCCTGATGAACGTTACTCGTAACGTGTTCATTCTGGTGTCTGTGAACGGCACGCTCTCTCAGTTTAACTTCGTTCAATAGGGTGCCAGATTTCTATAGAGCCTCCCAGGCGAAAACGCAGCAAAAACACACCGTAAACAGGGCTTAATATGTAGCGCAGTGGTGCCCAACCATTCGTCTACCAGTCGATCGCGGGCTGAGTTGCAGTTGAAGTGTGAAAGAGAGCCAAAATGCATAGTGGCCGAGAGCGGTATTGCATTGACGTTGCAATGTGAGGGTGCCACAGACGGACAGATATTTCGTGCTAGTGCTGCAGCTGCTAGTGTGGACTGAATGGACAGCAGCAAAGCCTTGAAGCAACAATGGGGAAAGGCTGTCCCCTCAATGCTAATGTAAACCCTGGTTGGATAACAATTCAAAATTGGATATGAAGATGAAATCTGACGCATAGTTTCAGTGTTAACTTTTATGTGCAATACATTTTAATAATTATTTAAATCGTTTTTTTTTCTTCCTATATTTAAGCGCAGTCTTACTGTTCAAACTGTGTAAAATGTTACAATGGCTGACAATATTAAATGTACTTCTTTAGGAATAAAACCTCTGCCTTTTTTGCCGTTTTTGATGAATACTTAGGCCTACTACGCTACTGTATAGTGTTGGTCATTATGGTGGTACTTGGAGAGCCAAGTATTTTCTGAGGTGGTACTTGGTGTAACAAGTTTGAGAACTACTGCATTAGAACTTTTTAGTTTTTCCTCCAATTATTTCATTTTCAAACGACAATGACTACAGTTGTGCTGCTGGGTTTTTGACATTGATTCCCAAATACGGACTCAACATACTATCTGGAACAAAAGAAACAAACATTGAACCAATTTAAATACTTTATTGTATCAAACTAATTTAGATTAAATATGTAATCATTGATCAATTCAAGTATATTTGGAAAAAACTGCACATACATTACGTGGTTCACTAATAAACTACAGACGAAAAACTAAAGACCACAGAAATGTTGCTGTGTCGCCCTCAATATATGTGTTGAATATATCTTGGCTTTAAGTTAAACGCCTTCTTCTCATCAAAACTCTGGAGACAGTCGTCAGTTTATCCACAGGTTTATTGACTTGAAAAAGAGTGAAATTGAAAACACACAAACATGGCATAATCAATCAAATTGCTTACTGTACATCTCTTGTACATACGCTGTAAACATACCTTTTATCATGAATTAAATCACTTACTTTTTAACCCTTTTAACTCGCTTATGTTTACACCTGCATTGCATATTTATTGTTTTTAAACTATCACACTAAATAGCAATAACTCCTTGCATTCGCTGACAAAGTTAGTTCCTCGATCAGAACGGATGTGTTTCACTGGGCCCCTGATGACGAGGAATCGCCTAAGAACGATGATACAGCTTGATGTGTCTAGAGACTCGATGACCTCAATGTGCACAGTTCTTACGCTCATACAAGTAAATAACCCACTATCCAAAGACCTGCAGCACGTATGGCACCTTCGGTGAACAGTCGTGCCTGGTGTTGTGTTTTCTGATGGTAATGTCTTACCAAAAGTGTTGCTATATGATGCTTCCCGGGAATGACGAGAGGGTTTTTCTCTCCTGGCTGGAGTCCTGCTTCTCTGACGCGACCTCCTACTCTCAAAAGACCATCAACATCGATAAAAGGATCCAACATTTTCAGAGGACTGTCCTTCGGAAGCTTTTCGCCCTTAGTTACACAGTCGTACTCTTGAGCATATGTCTCTTCTTGAACTGCATGGATGACGGTTTTCTTGGCCTGCAAGAGTTCCTGAAATGAGATTGCTGTATGGCAATGATGCCAGCCTTTACAGCCACTGTCTTTGATTGCCAGATTTGTCTTGAACGAATGGGCAATATGAGTTAAGCGAGCAATTGCTTGGATTAGTGAGTTCCAGCCTGAGAACTTGGAAAAGCGTTGAGCTCCCAGTTGTTTGCTCAACATAGTTGTCTTCATTGTGGAAACCTGAGGGCAAATTTCTGCGTCCAAAGATGGATGCACCAACTCAAAGGTGCTTTCCTCAGGACTGGCCTGCTGAGGGTGCTGGCTTCATGGAAACATTGGTCCATGAAGCCAGCTTGTGCCTGAGAGATGTGCAGCAGTGACAGACCGTGTGGCAATATCTGCAGGATTTACATCTGTGCATACATATTGCCACTGCTCAGGATGAGAGCAGTTCCTTATCCGCTGGACTCGGTTACTGACGTAAACATAAAAACGTCTGGTGTCATTACTGATGTAGCCCAATACTACCTTGCTGTCACTGTAAAAGGTAGTGTCATCCAACTCCACGTCAATCTCTGAAGAGATCAGCTCGGCAAGTTCCACCGCCAACACCACAGCACAAAGTTCAAGCCGTGGAACTGTGTGTTCGGGAAGAGGAGTGAGCTTGGCTTTGCCCATGACGAAGCCTACGTGAACGATTCCATTGGTATCTGTCAGTTTAAGATACGCCACTGCCATGATTGCTTTTGTGGAAGCATCACAAAAAACTATTAGCTCTCTGCGTGATGCATCTGTGGGAGAGATATCTGTGTAGGGTCTTGGGATCTGGAGACTGATTAAATCTTTGAGTGAGGACCGCCAAGTGTCCCACATCTCTTCCATTCCTTGAGGGAGGGGTGAGTCCCAGTGAGCGAGAGCTTACTTGTGTAAGCTCTCGCAGAATTGCCTTGCCTTGAATGGTGACTGGGGCGATGAATCCCAGAGGGTCATAGATGCTGGTCACGGTGGATAAGACGCCTCGACGAGTGAAGGGCTTGTCCTCATCAGCTGCTTTGAAGGTAAAAGCGTCAGACATTAGGTCTCAGTTGAGACCAAGGCTACGCTGCATAGGAAGTGCATCAGAGCCAAGGTCCAGGTTTTTGAAGTCGTTGGCGTGGTCCTCAGATGAAAAGGCTTCCATCGTCTCTCTTTTGTTTGATGCAATTTTATGTAGTCGTAAGTTAGACTTTGACAGAACTTCCTGCGTCCTTTTGAGTAGGTCTGCCACGGCCTCGACAGTAGGGAAACTCTTTAGGCCATTATCAACGCAGAAGTTGTGGCTTACAAACTGCCTGACGTCGAGGTCTGCATCTCGTACGGACTGCCTTAGACAGTATATTGCCACTACTGGAGAAGGACAATTTCCAAATACATGGACCCTCATGCGGTAGTCGATGATGTCTTTGGTTGGGTTGTTGTCCCGAAACCACAAAAATCTCAGAAAATTGCGGTCCTCTTCTCTCACCAGGAAACAATGGTACATCTGTTGGATGTCTGCTGTTATGGCCACTGCTTCTTTGCGAAACCTGATGAGCACTTCAATAAGGGTATTGTTGAGGTCAGGTCCGGTTAAAAGTACATCATTAAGTGACACTCCGTTGTGCTGAGCGCTGGAGTCAAGCACTACACGGATGTTTCCAGGTTTTCTAGGATGATATACGCCAAAGGACGGCAAATACCATTGCTCCTCATTTTCCTTAAGTGGGGGTGCCATTTCGGCATGATTGTTCTGGAAAACCTTTTCCATAAAGGCAAAGAAATGCTCCTTCATCACTGGCTTCCTTTCAAGACTTCGTCTCAGTGATGACAGTCGACTTAAAGCCACCTTCACCTGCTTTCGCACCTTGTGGACTGAAATGATGTCTCGACTGAGGAGAAGCATGATGGGAGCATTTGGGTCAAGCTCTGGAATGAGGTGAGCCAGTGATTTTAGGTGAGGGTGATAGAATGCAGCACTGGGTGTTGGAATCTCCGATCTGTTGTCAGGGATGTCGTTGCATTCTAAGAGTCTTGGTAAAGGGAGACTGACTTTCCCATCCATGGTTTTGATTTGATAACCTAGAGCTCTTCTCCCTGTTTTCTCTGATACTCCAGAGCAGGTCCGGAGAGAGTATGGAGAAGTAGGGCCTTGAACATTGAAATCGTCAAACAACTCCGAACGAGCTAGACATTTATTGCTGTGCTCGTCAATGATCGCAAACACCTTCAAAGCTCTCTCTCGATGGCCAGCAGGATAGTCTGTGACGAGGCAGATCTTAGAGCATGATCTGTCACTCTGATTTTGACCGCAAACTTCGGTACAGCGGGTTGTGACTTCTGAAGCTGGGGGAGAGTCTTGCTACCCGCCATGCTCTGCAGAGGGGCATGGTTCTTTGGTCCACGGTGCTGGTCCAGGGTGGAGAGCAGAGATGTGATTCTCACTACCACACTCAAGGCACTTTGTTCTTGATCCACAGTACTTGGCTATGTGTTGTGTAGATGTACAACATTTATAGCAAATCCTGTTTACCTTCAGGAATGCTTTACGTTCCTCTAACGGTTTCTCACGGAAAGCCTGGCACTTCTGGAGTGGATGAGGCTTTTTGTGGATGGGGCACAGTCTTTCAGAATTGTCAGTTCTTATCTTGTGTTTGTCTGTAGGAAATTAGCTTTATGATTTACATCCATTTTGTGGACTGAGATTTCCTTTTGTCTAGTTGGTCTCCAAGGAGTCTTGTCTGCTTTTGGGGGAACGTCAGCTTGTGGTAGACCTAAAGCTTGGATCATGTCTTATTGTAGCTTGTTCTCTGATGAAGTCGACAAAAACTTCAAAGGGAGGGAAAGAGATATTGTGCTTTAGTTTGTAGCTGGATCTGAGAGAAACCCACTTCTCTTGTAGGCCGAAGGGCAACTTTTGGACCAGAGGATTTACTCCCCGTGCTGTGTCCAGGTAATGGAGGTCTCCGTCTGCCTTTGCTGCCTCCGGTTCCGAGATCGCTTAACTCGTGGAGTTTTGTATATTCTCTATTGGAGATTTTTGGAAAGCTATCGATGCGTTGGAAAAGTGCATCCTCACATCCTCATCCTCACCATCACTTCCGGGGCTCCATAACATGCATCTAGTCTATTCTAAATCACCATGAGTCCTCTCCTGGAAGGTTCACATGGACGGCCCTGCTCCATTTGGCATGCTCGGCCGAATTTCTTCCCAGCCACTTGACTAACAGATCTGTTTCTTCGCTGGCTGTCAAATCTAGGCCTCCGAGTGCATTCTTGAAGGACTGTTTCCAAGTTCTGTAGCTTTGTGGTTGGTCATTGAATTGGACCAAGCCTGTGGTGACGAGCTCAAGGCGAGCGAAGTACCTGACGAGGTCAGTCATGATAGGCTGGTCATGCACGGGGTATAGAGATGCATGGCTGGGCATGGTAGAAAAGGGAGGACTGTGGTTTGTATACCTTGGCTCACTTGGGCGATGATATTCTTGCCTATTTATTGGGTAGAGATGCTGATTTGGAGTGTCCTGTGGCTGCTGAGCTGTTACCACGGGGTTTGGCATTCTCGAGAAAGGGTTCATGTCCACTCGGCTATGCTCTTCTTTGATGTAGGGGGTTTGGATAGGGAGTGCTGAAACTGGCTCTGTGTGTGACTGCCTGCTCTCATCTTGAGAAGGTTGATGTGGTGGTGGTGCAAACTCTATTTTATTTTGCTCTTTAGCCTGTTCAGCGATGTAATCTTTGGTCCGCTCTGTAGGGTCGAGGGGAGGTCCACATCGTAGGTCGAGGTGAGATTTGGAGCTGCTGCGGTCACTGCAGTCCGCAGCCGCCTCTAAGACTTCTTCTTCGGCCATAGCTGCAGCCGTTTCTTGCTCTAGTGACAACATATCCATTGTTGCTTCTAAATGTGCTTTTTCTACTTTTAGGGCCTTTTTACCTTTCTTTGCAAAACTCTGACTCTGGCTGCCTCTGCTTTCGCCCGGGCCATGGCAGCAGCAGCCCCGGTAGAAGAAGCCTTTGATCTTTTTGAAGAACATGATGGGGAGGATTTAGTAGAGCGTGCCTTCGTTGCTTGCCATTGTCTGTGTCCAGCGTGAACTGTGTTATCTTCTGCGTTAAAGAAGTTGTTTCACTGTGCCGCCCTCAATATATATCTTGGCTTTAAGTTAAGCGCCTTCTTCTCATCAAAACTCTGGAGACATCTGGAGTCATCAGTTTATCCAGAGGTTTATTGACTTGAAAAAGAGTGAAACTGAGAACACACAAACATAGCATAATCAGTCAAATTGCTTACTGTACATCTCTTGTACATATGCTGTAAACATACCTTTTATCATTAATTAAATCACTCACTTTTTAACCCTTTTAACTCGCTTATGTTTACCCCTACATTGTGTATTTCTTGTTTTTCAACTATCACTAGCTAGCTATCAATAGCAATAACTTCCTTATTTTTAAAGGTCCACTATGCAACTTTGGCCATTCCTGCTTGCATTTTTCTCGGGAGGGGTGGGGGGGAGTAGGTCTTTACGACACTGTCGTAACAACTCGTTTACGACGCTCTCACTTCTACGCTAGCCATGAGCATTTGTTTTCAAAGAAGCCTGCAAATGTGTGGAGCCATGTCCGAGGTTGGTGTTCAATCTGTTCATGAAGAGGTTATAGGTTATACAAGGTTATACATTTTACAATAAACATAAACCCATCCTATTTGTATAGTTGACGGGGAGATGTTTTATCCTACGTTAGATTTGTTTCATCTTTTGTTGAACAGAACGATCAGTGTAAGAGTGTTGGCCAACATAATACATAACGAAAGCATGAACAATTTGTGCAGCAATCGTACATATGTATCTTCTCAAGTACGTGTAGTAATCTAAGTTGTAATTTATTCAAAAAAGGTAGGCTTTTAACGCCATATTTACATCAGGTCATTGTATGATATTGCAGGAATCAACTTCAACCGCGTCATCCGACTTCACACCTGAGGTTATAGACATGAAACCTTGGAAGCCCAGAACTTCCCCGGGGGGGGGCTCTCAAGGGACCTGGACACTGATAGCCAGACTACACGGGATTAAGGGTGCGCCGCCTGGACGTGTAGAACATTGTAAATACATATAATTGTATATAGTTTTATATGCCTGAATGTTGCCTTGTAAAGTAAATAAACAACTGCAGACACACTTTTTGTCTCATATCTAATACAATTGTCTAAGAGAGATCAATTTTTTTATGTAACAGATGTTTGCACCACCTTTGTTTCAGTTGTTCAATTATACACACTTTTTGGTTATTGAAAAAAATGCAAATGACTGCTTCATTGTTTGTTTTTTGGTGGTCCTGTGTGGTTGGATGAGAAGGAGACAATGAGAATAACCCTGCTGTTAGAAGACTAAACAGAAATGCTTGAATACATACACTGCCCGGCCAAAAAAAAGTCGCTTGGATTTCACTAAGCAAATAGGGGGTGCTGCAGTTGGTCAGGTCTGGGTTCAGCAACATTACGTGTTCAAAGAAGAAGGTCAGCTGACTACCAGAATATATTGAATAACAAGGTTCTTCAATCAATGGATTATTTCTTCCCTGATGGCACAGGCATATTCCAAGATCACCATGCCAGGATTCATCGGACACACGTTGTGAAAGAGAGGTTGGTGGTGAAAGAGTCCAGACCTTGACCCTATTGAGAATCTTTGGGATGTGCTGGAAATGGTCTGACTCTTCACTCCATCATCAATACAATCTTGTAATCTTGTATCATCAATACAATCTTGTATTGATGATGGAAGAGTCAAACCACTGTTTAACACATCCCTAAGATTCTCAATGGGGTTAAGGTCTGGACTCTGTGGTCAATTCATGTGTGCAAATTATGTCTCATGTTCAACCATTTTTTCACGATGTGAGCACGAAGAATCCAAGCATTATCATCTTGGAAGAAAATATCCATTGATGGAACAACCTGGTCACTCACTATATTCAGGTAGTCACCTCATTATTTGAGCACATGATGTTGCTGAACCTAGACCTGACCAACTGCACCAAACCCTTACCCATTTGCTTAGTGAAATCAAGGGGACTTTTGTTTAGGAAGTGCACCTAAAGATAAGGCTCATACCATTACAAATGTAGATGCTCATCTGAAGTTTAGAAACGTCTTCACCTAGTTCAACCACCTCTTGTCCAGTGTAATTGATGCCATAGAGATGTCCCAAGAAGAATAAATGCACTTTATTGACATCAGTAAGAAGCGTGGACTCAATGATTGACCAGGAAGTAGTTACATCCAGCACGGTTGCAGCCAGTGCCTTGTGAGATGCTGAACTTGTAATCACAATGCATCACACGTTGTGAGTAAAATGACTGCGTCCATACAGGGGACTCAATTCTGCTCTTGTGTAATTGTTTAATTACCTTGCATGATCCAGGGCTTATCATCGCTGTGTTCCTCCAGAGGCTCATGCTCGCAACAACCGGTGGCCCAAAAATGTTCATTTCGAACGTGGTGTAGCACACCGACCCACATCATCTGCACAAAAGTAATATAACATGAAAACATACAGGCAGCAAACTATATCGGTCAGCATGACAAAAGATTATGAATATGTGCTAACTAGCAGCTCTCATGCAGGGTACTGAATTATATGGTCAGCCGGACATATCGCATGATATAGGCGACACTCTAAGCAAAATCTGAGGCATTCGAAGGGCGATCCAGTTATCTAGATAAACAGCACAAACCTGGATTCACAAACCTGTGTCTCTTTTTAGTCGGCTGATCCATGATGAATATAACAATCCCCTCACTACTTGTGTTTATATCTAGCCGGTTCCGTGTTTGTGGACGTGTAGTGCTGTAAAGCAGTTCGCTACTTCGCGAGACCCGAGACTACCGCGAGAGTTTGCCCCCGGACCGGCGGCACAGACTTGCATTTTCACTTTTTCAGCCCAGAAGCACTAGGGGGGGTCGTAACACCCACCAATCGACCCATGAAGTGTTAGAGAACCATCACACCGACTCTTAACCAGCAATGTTAAGGTCAAAAAAGCTAAAAAAAGTTGCATAGTTCCTCTTTAACATGTTATCGATCTTTTACGTACGATGAACTCCTACTGATTATACACGTAGCGTATGTTAAATGAAATCAATAAAGACTAGCTTAGTAGCAACTAGTTTAAAAATGAACTGAGAATTGTTAATAGCATTTTTCCTTAAACTTGACAGACAACCTTTGCAGTGATAAATAATGATCTGTAATTAAACATAAGGATGTACAACGTTAATAGATACCGACGATACTAAAATGTAAACAGTCAGCGTGCTGTTCTCTATGCAGCGCGGCTCCTGCAGATCTCCAGCACGGCTTCCCGCAGCTGCTGGCGTGTCTCTTAGAGAGACCACTGCCCTCTAGTGGTGGCACCACGAACTGACTCCTTAAACTATTAAACAAACTATGGAAACAGAACAGTCGTCATGATATACATTTACAGTTACATTACACATGTAATAGTTTAGTTTTTTCTCTGTCAGACATTCTGGTCAGTTAACATTCCCTTGTTAATGCAGATGTCAATCGTGCTGAAGGTTCTACAGCTCTTATGAAATTGTTAAACATTAAGAGGCATGTCAACATTACTCTCTGCTCATCTTTCCTTGTTTAGTTAATATTCATTCAAGTATATATATATAAAAGCCCACATTCATGTGTAAACCAAACCAGTAACGGCTTGGAAATACATCAATATACAACCATGGAAACTTGGTTAATAAGATAATTATACATCTATGGAAACATAATATACTTATACAACTATGGAAACATAATATAATTATAAAACTATGGAAACATATTAATACAACCATGGAAACATACATTAATACAACAATGGAAACAGTTCCCTCTGCTGGGGATTGAAGGAATGAATAGAGTCATACAGAGTTGACAAAGTTTTGACTTATGTAATCTTAAATATATGTCATATAATGATGACAATGTTTATGAGATGAGTACCACTGTAGTCACTCAGGTGGTCGTCAGGGTAACCTGGTTTCCAAGGCGCCACAACAAACGTCATCAACACGCGACCAATCAGACGCGAGGAGCGCGAAGCCCAAGTCCTACGTCGTTTGGATAATAACTACAACTGTTATGAACTAAACGTATCTTAAAACCTCTTAAAACTTGGGATAACAATCTGCTGACAACATGACGCAATCCATAGTGGTGCAGGGTGAGTACTCCGATGTTAATCAAACAACTCAGGGTCGTTTGATTCAACGATTTGAGTTCAACTACATGGATGCGCTGTACTTTATATACATACTGTGTGTGTGTGTGTGTGTGTGTGTGTGTGTGTGTGTGTGTGTGTGTGTGTGTGTGTGTGTGTAGTGGGTCAGTGTGGTAACCAGGTGGGGTCCCAGTTCTGGGACCTGGCGCTCAGAGAACATGCACACGTCAACAAGGTGAAGTACTGTATATGTATGTGTATATGTATAAATATACATATATGTATATATATATATATATTTATATGTATCTCTCTCTCTCTCTCTCTCTCTCTCTCCTCTAGAAAGGAGTGTATGACGAGGCTCTGAGCAGTTTTTTCAGGAACGTGGACTCAAGGTACTGCCACCCTCGGAGTCAGAGGTCAACCTGTGTCCTAGCTACCAGCAGCTTGGCCTCTAGTCCTGTTTCAGGGTCAGAGGTCAACCTGTATCCTTTCCTCAGGAGCAACTCTGCGGGGACCTGTGGCATCATTGGTGGGAGAATCCAGCACCTCAAGGCCCGGGTGACAATAACAGATTCATCCATTCATTTGTTTAACATTACATTCAGGGCATTTAGCAGACGCTTTTATCCAAAGCGACTTACAAAGAGTACTTTTGTCACTTTTGGTTCAGTGTAGTTCTCTGGTCTCCACTAGGCGGTGCTGGTGGACATGGAGGAGGGCGTAGTTAACCAGATCATCCAGGGTCCACTCCGGGACCTGTTTGACTCCACCCAGCTCCTCACTGATGTGTCTGGCTCGGGAAATAACTGGTATGATAAATTTATCGGACAAACTCCAACCCTAACCCTAACTCTAAACACCACCTGTCATAAACAACACCACCACCACCATAAACACCACCTGGAACCCAGAAAATCACTTCCCTAAAACATCCTAGTAACCCACTGCACATTCTGATTGGCTGCTGTGTGTCCCAGGGCCGTGGGTCACATGACGTACGGCTCGGCCTATCGGGAGCAGATCGTGGAGAAGGTCCGCCAGGCAGCCGAGTCCTGTGACAGCCTACAGTGCTTCTTCCTCATCCACTCCATGGGCGGAGGTGAGCTGACCCTTGACCTCTTACCCTGACCCTGTGTTAACCCTCCAAACCTCTGTAACAATGTTCAGGTAGCTTCACTGGGGCTGTTGTTGAGGTCGGTTCCAGTTCGACCTTCTGCAGTCGGAACAGCAGCGTACCTGTTGGCTCCTCTGGTTATGTTCATAACATCAGAACATCACAACTTCATGTTTGTAGTCAAAGGGCTTGTGAAACCCCCCAGGGACCGGCTCCGGGCTGGGGACCCGGGTTCTGGGCTTGCTGGAGGAGGAGTTCCCGGGGGTGTGTCGGGTGGTTACCTCGGTGTACCCCTCGGTGGAGGACGATGTCATCACCTCTCCCTACAACAGCGTGCTCGCCATGATGGAGCTGACGGAGCGAGCTGACTGCGTTCTGCCTGTGGAGAACCAGGTAGGAGCCCCTGTTGGTCTCACCGGGTAACGCGCCTAGAAACACCCGGTGTATAATAACTCACCCGGTGTATCGTAACTCACCTGGTGTATTGTAACTCACCTGGTGTATTGTAACTCACCTGGTGTATCGTAACTCACCTGGTGTATAATAACTCACCCGGTGTATCGTAACTCACCTGGTGTATAGTAACTCATCTGGTATATGGTAACTCACAGAAAAGCAGAGACAGCTACATGGGTTTAGAGGAGAGATCAGAAGTCAGAAAGATGTTTATTATCAAGGAGTTTGACTTGGTGGTTGGTCTTAACAATCAACAATAACAATTACAATCAACAATAGACAATAACAATAAACACAGTGCACGATGGCGGGACCTAAGTTAATGTAAGATAAAGTTAAGAAATCTGCAAAGTGTTTTAAAGCGTGCAGCAGTGCATGATGTGCAGATAGTTAGGTGGGATGTGTGTCACTGTAACCCATCATGTTGTCAGGGTCAGCGGTGGAGGTGCACCCAAACACAGAGAGCAGTCGCAGCCACGAGTAGATTTTACCTCTTTATTATTCTCACAAGGACAGGGCAACAGGGACCGGCAAACGACGGCTAACAGATACGACGACGAGACTCGAACCAGGACTCAACAGAAGACAGGACTTAAATACACAAAGAACTAATCAAGAGGGACAACAGGACACAGGGGAAAGGCAGGGGAAACCAACCAAAACATGACGATAAAGACCATGACAAACGTCACAGTGGGTCGGGTTAGGGTTAGGGTTAGAGAGAGTGGGAGTGAGAGACAGTGGGTTAGGGTTAGAGAGAGTGGGAGTGAGAGACAGTGGGTTAGGGTTAGAGAGAGAGTGGGGGTGAGAGACGGTGGTTGAGGGTGAGAGACAGTGGGTTGGGGTGAGAGACAGTTTCTTGTCTATGTTGGTGTTCCTGTCATTTTCTTTTCTCCTCACACCGCGGTACCAGAGATAGATAGATAGATAGATAGATAGGTGGATACTTTATTCATCCTGATGGAAATGTTTTCCATCCAGTAGCTTATACATACACACATATTTCACCCACATAAAGAACAGATCACTCACCGAAATATAAAAGTTACCAGCAAACAGGAAGTAAGAGACCAGGGACTGTGAGCCGCTGTACCAGCTGACAGGAAGTAAGAGCTCAGAGTTGGTAAGAGGCTGGACATTGTGCTGTGATGTTGGTCAAGGCATTCTAACTGTTTCGTGTTCTCCAGTCGCTGGTGGAGATCCTGGCCAGGATCCGCCTCATGTCACATGGCCCTGGGGTGAAACCCCCCAGCACCCTCAGCTCCGGCCCGGGAGGGCGCCCTGAGAAACCCTTCGACAGCATGAACAATATCATAGCTAACTTGCTACTCAACATCACCAGGTAACTACAGGTATCAACCACGTAACCATTAGGTAATGCCATTAGGTACCCAGCTGGTTAACACTCCCAGCCAGGTATCTGTGGTATGAGGTGTAGTAATCTGTGGTATTAGGTGTAGTAATCCGGTATTAGGTGTAGTAATCCGGTATTGGGTGTAGTAATATGGTATTAGGTGTAGTAATATGGTATTAGGTGTAATAAAAACACCAGCACCATTGACAAAGACTCTGCCCCAGTCTTCGTGCAGCCCAGGCGCTGGTAACTACAGAATCAACTGGGGCTAGCTAGAACCAACTGGAGCTAGCTAGAACCAACTGGAGCTAGCTAGGACCTACTGGAGCTAGCTAGAACCAACTGGAGCTAGCTAAAACCTACTGGAGCTCGCTAGAACCTACAGGAGCTAGCTAGAACCTACAGGAGCTAGCTAGAACCAGGGACCGAGGACGTGCTGAGCCTCTCCTCTCGGTCACTGGTCTGGTGGTCACGTGGACTGATTTAACTTAAATTAAACTGATTTAACTTCAGTTAAGTGACTGATTAGTTAAATGTAAATCAGTTTAACGCTTAGTTAAAGCAGTGGACTGCCCCTTTAACCAACTGCTTCCGAATATGGAAGCAGCAGAAGAGAACATTCAAACCAAGAGTGTGTGTGTGTGTGTGTGTGTGTGTGCGTGGTGCAGCTCTGCGCGCTTCGAGGGCAGTCTGAACATGGACCTGAACGAGATCTGCATGAACCTGGTGCCATTCCCCCGCCTGCACTACCTGGTCTCCAGCCTGGCCCCCCTCTACAGCCCAGGGGGCCGCAGCGCTCCTCCCAGGAGGTCTGTCCCGTCCTCCATCTGAACATCCTCCTCCTGCTCTACAGCTTGGCTGACAGGAGGAGGTCTGTCCTCCGCTCCATGGAGACAGAATGGAGGTCCTTCTGTTGTGCTCTCGTCTGTCTGTGTGTGTCCTCTCAAACCAAACACCATGGTAGTTAGTAGAACGCGTGCTGCTGTTCTCTAATTGTCGTGATGGGTGCTGTGCTCTGATAGGCTGGACCAGATGTTCAGCGATGTGTTCAGTAAAGACCACCAGCTGATCCGGGCTGACCCCAAACACAGTCTCTACCTTGCCTGTGCTCTTCTTGGGCGAGGAGACCTCCTGCTGTCCGACCTCCGCAGAAATATACACAGGTATGGACACATATACCTCTGTAAGGTCTGTCTACCTGTAAGGTCTGTCTACCTGTAAGGTCTGTCTACCTGTAAGGTCACTCTACCTGTAAGGTCTGTCTACCTGTAAGGTCACTCTACCTGTAAGGTCACTCTACCTGTAAGGTCTGTCTACCTGTAAGGTCTGTCTACCTGTAAGGTCTGTCTACCTATAATGTCACTCTACCTGTAAGGTCAGTCTACCTGTAAGGTCTGTCTACCTGTAAGGTCACTCTACCTGTAAGGTCTGTCTACCTGTAAGGTCACTCTACCTGTAAGGTCTGTCTACCTGTAAGGTCACTCTACCTGTAAGGTCTGTCTACCTGTAAGGTCACTCTACCTGTAAGGTCACTCTACCTGTAAGGTCTGTCTACCTGTAAGGTCTGTCTACCTGTAAGGTCTGTCTACCTGTAAGGTCTGTCTACCTGTAAGGTCACTCTACCTGTAAGGTCACTCTACCTGTAAGGTCTGTCTACCTGTAAGGTCACTCTACCTGTAAGGTCTGTCTACCTGTAAGGTCACTCTACCTGTAAGGTCTGTCTACCTGTAAGGTACATCTACCTGTAAGGTCTGTCTACCGGTAAGGTCACTCTACCTGTGAGGTCTGTCTACCGGTAAGGTCACTCTACCTGTAAGGTCACTCTACCTGTAAGGTCTGTCTACCTGTAAGGTCTGTCTACCTGTAAGGTCTGTCTACCTGTAAGGTCACTCTACCTGTAAGGTCTGTCTACCTGTAAGATACGTCTACCTGTAAGGTCACTCTACCTGTAAGGTCTGTCTACCTGTAAGATGCGTCTACCTGTAAGGTATGTTGGGTCTGGGATCATGTAGTCTGGTAGACCTGTAAGAGACATGAATATTTATACCGTCCCTGCAGCAGTCTGACCTCCACAACAATATACACCATCTCTCTGTCTGTCTGTCTGTCTGTCTATGTGTGTGTCTGTCTGTCTGTCTGTCTGTCTGTCTCTCTCTCTCTCAGGCTACGTTCGTCTCTCTCCTTTGTCAGCTGGAACCCAGAGCCTTGGAAGACGGGGTTGTGTTCTGTGGCTCCGGTCGGCCAGGCCCACTCCCTCCTTGCCCTGGTGAATAACACCTGTGTGAAGACCACCTTCACTGCCCTGCAGGAGCGCTACACCCGGCTGTACAGGAAGAAGGTCTGACCTCACTTCCTGTTACTCTGCATCTGTATTCACATTGTCTGACTCTCTGAATCCAAGTCCATGCTGCAACACAGTTGTAAACTCTTTGTCAGACCGGAGGTGTGGGTTCAAAACCCCAGAGGAATAAGGACCAGTTCAGATATTTGTTCAATTTTTCATTTTAAGACATTTCAATTCCAGTTTGAAAAACCAATGTCCTGTTCACGGGCTGGTGAATAACAGCTGATAATAACAGCTGAGGGATCCTGGGAGACGGGCAGGCTTGAGGAAACCTTGTGTCTTGTAGGCTCATCTCCACCATTACCTCCAAGAGGAGGGGATGGAGCTCAGCCTGTTCAGCCAGGCTGCAGAGTCCTTGTCGTCCCTCATCGAGGAGTACGACCAGCTGGACCGCTCCTCCTCCTCCTGCCCCCCCGAGGCCCCCAGGCTCCAGATCGCTGCATGACGGTCTGTCTGTGTGTCTGTCTGTCTGTCTGTCTGTCTGTCTGTCTGTGTGTGTGTCTGTGTGTGTGTGTCTGCGTTTGTGCGTGTCTGTGTGTGTGTCTGTCTGTCTATGTGTGTCTGTGTCTGTGTGTTTGTGTGTCTGTCTGCGTGTGTGTGTGTCTGCCTGTCTGTCTGTTTGTGTGTGTCTGTGTCTGTGTGTCTGTGTGTGTGTGTGTCTGTGTGTGTGTCTGTCTGTGTGTGTCTGCGTGTCTGTCTGTGTGTGTGTGTGTGTCTGCGTGTCCGTCTGTGTGTGTGTGTGTGTCTGTGTGTCTGTCTGTGTGTGTCTGTCTGTGTGTCAGTACATCCTACGTCTCAT
>OMKQ01100203.1:0-10235 GCA_900302335.1 Phycis phycis
CCATCCCTCTATCAAGATCCGCATCCCGACAGCGGTCCCCACCTCCTGCACCAGCGTGGTGGTGTTGATGACCAGCACCCTGTTCTGCGAGCCGCACCACAGCTTGCCCCCCACCGGCACCATCTTGGTGATGGGGCTGCTGGCCGTCCCCAAACTCAGCGTCTGGGAGGACTGGGCATCCCAGAAGCTTCCTGGAGGAGAATGGGAACAAAGGATTCTAATGGTTACACTAATTCGGACCGCTTAGGGAGGAGAAGTAATGTGTGCAGTAACTAGTTACTGGAAGTAATCCATTACTAGAATACTACTATAAAGTATACTATTATAAAATACTAGACCTGTTTTACTCTTATGACATTTCTCGTTTTAAATTTACATTTACATTTAGGGCATTTAGCAGACGCTTTTATCCAAAGCGACTTACAAAGAGCACATTTGTCATCAGAAGGTGGATAGTTACATATTCAAATACTTTTGGAGATGCTTTTGGTCTGTTCACAGTATAGCAGTTATATAGTTATATAGCGGTAGTCAGTCATCTGCCACAGTTCAGTCCTGATGTATTCCAATAAATATGGGCTATGCATTTGAAATGAGATTCTCAACCTGCTCCTTCCACACGTCCACAGTTGGTGCTTACCGGCTTCTCTCTGGTAGACGACGACCTCTCCGTTGGCTAGCGACACAAACACCTTATTATCCAAATATCTGAACGACACAGAAGAACACGCACACATACAGCAGGGATTAACGCACAATAACAACCGACCATCTGCCACGCAACACGTCTCGAACTCATAGTGGCGTTAACCGCAAAAGAATTGAAACAGCAACAAGAGAAACGTGTGGACTCAAGACAGAGCACTCACAGTATGCACAGGATGGAGGCCGAGTGCTGGATTTTCATGCTGTTCTTCCGGTTGCGTATGTTGTCGGAGGACTGGTACACATGGATGCTAACCCAGCAGGACAGGAGAGAGGGAGACACTCAGTGTTTGCTCCTCGTGAACAATACTCATGCTATGGCCGTGTCGGCCTCACGCTGAATGAAATGTGGCAGTGAGGAAACCTGTGATCAGTTGTGATCACATATATTTACATTCACATTTACACTTACATTTAGGGCATTTAGCAGACGCTTTTATCCAAAGCGACTTACAAAGAGTACATTTGTCATCAGAAGGTGAAACATTTCATTGCTGCTAATACAGTAAGAAAGTTACCAGAACAAGTTTCAAGCATTTCAAGTGCTAGATTAACCATTGCTAGTGTACAACATCTCTGACTAAGTGCCAAGTTACAAAGAGCGATCAAAGTGCCAAATTACAAAGATTAAAGTGCCAGGACATACAACAAATAAGAGCATGAGGATAGTTATGCAGGGTTCAGGTGAACTCTGACCAAGTGGGTCTTGAGTCTCTTCCTGAAGATGGGGAGTGACTCTGCAGTCCTGACATTGGCAGGGAGCTCGTTCCACCACTGTGGCGCCAAAACGGAGAAGAGTTGAGATTTCGCCAGCCGACCTTTTCCTCCTTTTAGTGATGGGGGTAGTGCATTTCTATAAATATATCTACAGATGTCTATAGATGAGCAAGAAGTAAATACTTTTCAATTTCTGTCTCCCATTAGTAATTAGTATTTAATAATACTTAATACCACTTAAAGATACAGTTAAGGTCATGTTTTTGATACTTTGTTTCTTTAGTCACTCTACATCGGACCCATCTTGAAGTTTGGTAACGAAGAACAGAAGAAACAGTGGATTACTCCGTTCACGACGGGGGAGAAAGTGGGATGCTTTGCCCTCAGTGAACCCGGTAAGCACCTCGTCACTTTCCTTCTGCGCTGCTTTCAAACAAAAAATAAAATGAAATAACAGACATCAGATCAAGAGGGGGACCGTCTGCATGTTAACACACTCCCTGTGGAGTGTTGATTGAATTGTAAGAATTCAGCAGCAGAGATGTTTCAGTGGAGTTCACGACGGTGCCTTTTTAGGGAACGGCAGCGACGCTGGCGCCGCGTCCACCTTGGCCCACCAAGACGGGGACGAGTGGGTGCTGAACGGCACCAAGGCCTGGATCACCAACAGCTGGGAGGCGTCGGCCACCGTGGTGTTCGCCACCACCGACAAGTCGCTGAAGCACAAGGTAGCCTCGTGAGGTCGAGGGCTGGCACACACGCTAAGCTAGCTGCTCAAACACGATGCAGGCTAGCCAGGTACAAGGCACTTACATTCAAGGTAGCCACGTACAAGTGGCTCCAACACAAGGGACGCTAGCCAGGTACAAGCCGCTCAAACACAAGTTAAGCTAACTAGGTACAAGTCACTCAAACACAAGGTAGGCCAGCCAACTACAAGTTGAGCAGCGAGGGTGGGTTTGGTTCCCCCAAGCTCTGCAACATACATATAGCAATCTTTGATAAAGATGCCCTAAACCGCACCTGCTCCTCAATGACATGAATCTTAATTCACATTCAGTCACTTTTGATGAAAGGCATTATCTAAGTACTTATCGTCTTTGCACACTGCAGTCATTTCCCGTCTGAGGTTCTCACTGGGTTGGTCTTGTGTTTTATCCCGTGCTCGCTATAAGGGTATCAGTGCCTTCCTGGTGCCCATGCCTCACCCGGGGCTGTCCCTGGGGAAGAAGGAGGATAAGCTGGGCATCAGAGCCTCCTCCACGGCCAACATCATCCTGGAGGACTGCAGGGTCCCCCTGGGAAACCTTCTGGGCTCCCGAGGAGCAGGATTCAAAATAGCCATGGTAGGATCACACTGCGGGGGGCGGGGTGGTCTAACGGCTGGCGTGTTTGACTCCCTGGCCGCTCTGGGTTCAAACCCCGATGTCCCCTGAGCAGTAAGTGTGACCCGTGTGTGTGACTCCCAACAGCAAACCCTGGACAGTGGGCGTATTGGCATCGCGTCGCAGGCCCTGGGCATCGCTCAGGCCTCCCTGGACTGTGCTGCCGACTACGCTCACAAACGCACCGCCTTCGGAGCGCCCATCGGCAAGATGCAAGCCATCCAGGTGGGGGAGGGCGACGTGCAAACCGGTGGCCAGGGTTAGGGGTTCGAGTCCCACTGGGGCCACCTTCTTTTCAATAGTTTCTTCACGTCGTGGATGTAGATCTGTTGGTGTTTGTGCTTCATGTCTCCATTTGGGCGTGTGTGTCTAGTTCAAGCTAGCTGACATAGCGCTGGCCATCGAGAGCGCCCGTCTGCTCACATGGAAGGCTGCTCTCCTCCGGGACGCCAAGAAACCCTTCACCAAGGTACGCTGCCACCGCTGACGACGTCTTTTACCTGCATTACGGTAACTCCTCCTCGTTGTCCGACAGCTGGGAGGTCGCCGGCCCCGCCCACAGCCTTAAGCTGCCCTTCAGCTACACTGCAGTGTGTTAAGTTTAAACTCTACTGAACTGTATTGGCAGAACGCAGTCTCAAGTCTCCACTTGTGGTTTCTCTGCAGGAGGCAGCCATGGCGAAGCTAGCAGCCTCTGAAGCGGCCACGTTCAGTGCACATCAGGTGAGATGTTGACGCACTTTGAATCAGCATCCTGAGTTCTACAGGCTTCTTTCAGGTTTTTTCGTCTTTTTTTTTGTCATATAGGTTTATTTTCGCTACTTCAAAGGCACAACCTAATTCTTTTTTTTGCTCTTGTTCACATGGGGAACTCTCTGAAGTCAATCCAAATTCTCGGGGGAATGGGTTTCGTGACGGACATGCCGGCGGAGAGACACTACCGGGACGCGCGCATCACAGAGATCTACGAGGGCACCAGTGAGATCCAGAGACTGGTCATCGCCAACCAGATCCTGAAGGAGTACCAGCCATAGACGCCATTGCTGCTCTTCACAAACTATCAACTTTTATACTGACAATGAACAAGGGTTTCATAATTTTAGGACTAGATGTTGTTTTTCAAGTCTACGTTACCTTATTTATCCTGCGAGCAGATTTGAGGCACCTGATCTCTCTGGGTCTTTTTGTGATGTCACAAATTATTTATTACCAAACTCGTGCTCCTGGGATCAACGGAAGTAGCGTTTGTTTTTTCGTTTTCTCATCTGTAACCAACGGAGCTGACAGTCTTTCTGTTTCAGAAACAAATCGTAACGGTAATGTGCTTGTGAAGGCTTGCCACTAGGTGGCAGTGGTTAGCCAAACGTGTTCACGGGCTGTAAACGTAACACATTACAAGAGGGAGTGCTGTACCTTGTACATACTTCTGAATGTTCACACATCAGATGACTGCTTGTGGCCCAACATAATTGTTTTGATAAATTGTCAGTTTTGTGCGTCTTGCAGATGGTGGTTTTATATTAATTGGTCTTTTTACCTCAAAACAAGAGATTAACGAGGATAGGGTTGATTCACCAATCTGTGGTAGAAAAACAAATGCCTGAAAAACTAACATTAGGGGTTACTGTTTTATTACAGCTAGTCAAATACACGCCACTTGGTGGGGGCTTCGAGGCTTATCATAGGTGGCCCCATTGGGAATCGAACCCCGAACGCTGGAGAGTTATTGCCAGGATCTACCAGTTGAGCTGTGTTTGATCCCAAGCTGAAAGGTTCTGGGTTCGATCCCCAATGTCTGCAGCCTACCCGGAGTCATCCTTGTTGGGCAATCTGCGCTAGCTGGGTGTCCCCATTCCAACCACCAGGTGTGATTGGCGCCTCCATGATGGATCAGCCTACCTGTTAGTATACAGTCCGCTCAGTGGGCAGTTTGCTCTATCGATCATCTGTGATGTGACAACAGGAGGTGTCAATCACGTGATCTGAAGTTCCATACAGGAAGTCCACGGCCGCCATGTTGGTACTTCACGTGTTATTTAGATTTGAATGGTGACCACGCACCAAGATGGGGGCTTGGACTGCGTGTGGCATCATATAGCATACAAATGTCTTTTAATATCCATGAGATATTAAAATGCGATATTGATATTAAGATATTGAGATACCACACCTGGTGCTAGGGGCTCTTTAAGGAGTTGTCTGAATCCACTGTAAGTCACTTTGGATAAAAGAGTCTGAATAAGTGAATAAAACAATGCTGATGACGGGAGGACACATGTCCAGTATTTTTGCACCTCGGCAGAACAACAGTGGGTTTATTATCATATTTATAATGTTATGTTTCCACAGGGGCTTTTCTTTGACCTAGTTATGGATGTCGCTTCCTGTCTGAAAGTGAGGGACTAATGATGTTTTCAGACCGATGGAGCAACAACTCGTACGCTGCAGTGTCACACCAATACATCAAATATTTGGTTTTAGGTAGCTTTGAATATGTTGACTATAAATGAATGACTATACGAATATAAAGAAGTTCATGAGTTAATTTTGGATTGCTTTGTTTGTAACCCTTTGTTATAACTTTTCTTCATGTATGATTTATTTAGTTCATTTGCCTTATATTTTAAGATCAAAATGCCATGTTTATTTGCCTTAATCTGAATGTAAATAAACTCAAACAGATCAACTGGATGTAATCACAAAATAATTGTCCTTTATTTAAAATGTTACTTATTTTTTTACGCCAAAGAAATACATATAAAGCACAATGGAATACAGGATAACTTCCATTCAAAAGAATAAAAGACGTGAGTAAACATTTCAATGAGCTGCGCGTGGATTGTCCAATTAGCACACACGTGCTTCATCACAGCAAACAAAAACAATGAGCGAAGTCAAACAATACAAAAAGTACAAAATATGATACACTTGCCTTACATTTCATTATTGACCGTGCAAACAACTGTCTAGTTTCAGAACATCTATTTTAAAGGGTCTTCTCGCCTCGGGGCTACACGTAGTGCTTCTTGTCTCTGTCGCTGCTGGGGGTCGTGGCCGCCACGTACTTGATGGGATAGGAGTTCTTCAGCCCGAGGGAGCCGGCGGAGCAGCACAGCAGCGTCCCGCCGGTCAGCAGCAGCGCGGCGGCGGCCCAGCCGATGTAGATCGCCGCCCCGATCTCCCTCTTCTGGGCCGAGGGCACCTGCGGGTTGTAGAAGTCCACGATGATGCTGTTGGCCATCCAGCACAGCGGGACGAAGACGAACACGCCGCTGATGATGTACAGGACGCCCCCGGCGCCCACCACCCGGGCTTTCGTCGGCTCGTGCGCTATGCAGTTGGTGTACTGCGCACCGGCGATGGTCACCGCGAGCGCGGCGATGCCCAGCACGGCGGAAATGATCGTGAACGCGCGGGCGCTCTGCACGTCCCGGGACAGCGCCAGCATCGAGTCGTGGCCCTTGCACTGCATCTGGCCGGTGCTCTGCACCGCGCACGTCATCCACAGCCCGTCCCATATGGTCTGCGCCACCACGATGTTGGCGTCGATGAACGCCGACACCCTCCAGGTCGGCAGCCCGCACGCGATCATCACGAGCAGGGTGCCCACGATGCTCAGGCCCATGCCGAGAAACTCCAAACAGACGGAGAACATTTTTGGATCGGTTTTAATTCTTAGTATTCCGTTTTTTAAAAAAAAAGTTTTTTTTCTCCAAAAAGGAAAGCACAGTTTGTCACCTGTTGGGAAAACCGCTGTGTTCTTCTGAGGGTCGTGCGTGTTTAAACGGCTGTTGACGTTGTGATGGGCCATATATTGGGGGCATGTGGATGCTACAATTCACATCTCCCTCATCCCCCCTCCCAAACAAACTTCGGACCAATCAGCAGCAAGGCCGGGGTTTCCGAGCGCGTGCGTGTGTGTGCGTGTGTGTGTGTGTGTGTGTGTGTGTGTGTGTGTGTGAGTGTGCGAGCGCGCCACGTCATTATTATGCGAACGACAAAAAAAAAAGAACAATCCAAGTCATGGGTGTGTGAGTATATTGGAGTCCAGACAAATTGCCCAAACGGAATATGTTCCTATTGTTATTGCGTCCCTTCAAACCCTATAGGCCTACTGTTTGTAGGCCGAGGTGGTCCTGGGATGGCCCTCAACAACACACACAGCATGCTGGGGAGTCTGCAAGACCGGGGTGAAGATCTCAAACTAAATATCATACATAAATATTATATTTCCCCTCCCCATTGTGGCCTGTCTGGCAATGATCACTGTGCTGAGGACAACATTTCCATGGAAAAATAACATCTGGATTCACATTCACTCACACACACACGCACACACACACACACACGCACACACACACACACACACACACACACACACACACACACACACAGTATTGTGTGTGTGTTTGTTTTGAGTGAGGCAGGTGTTTCCTCCTTTGCTCGGAAGTCATGTAGGCCAGCAATCAAACCTTAAAACTCCTGCCCCTTTTGACGTCCTGTTCCTCGTGAGCGGGCGCCACGAGGAACGCCCGAGTTCGCTGCAACGCCATCAGCTTGGCGCCGTCATGGTTTGGGTTCACCGTGCGACTGTTTCGCTACGAGAGGTGTCGCCGCCGGACGGGGTCCACCGTGGCGGTGCTGCGGGTGATGAAAATGAAACAGCGCGAGGACGTCCTGTCCCTCATTGTTTACCGTGGAGGCCATTGTTGTCCAAACAACAGGGTCGGGGTCAACCCGCCCCCCCCCTTCCCTTATAATTGTTGTAATTCGTCGTGGACGCGAGTGTCACAGGGCCTCGAGACAATCGCTGCTAACGCGTGTTGTGATTAGCTACGTGGTTGGTGCTAGCTCTCGGGATAGCGACTTAAGTGGCTAGGGTGGTCAGCAACACTGGGGCCCCACAGGGGACGGTCCTCTCTCCCTTCCTCTTCACCCTCGACACCTCGGACTTTAACTATTGCACAGAGTCCTGCCACCTTCAGAAGTTTTCTGATGACTCTGCAATAGTTGGTTGTATTAAAGAAGGTGATGAGGGTGAATATAGGACTGTTGTGGGCAACTTTGTCTCTTGGTGTGAGCTGAACCATCTGCAGCTCAATGGCACAAAGACAAAGGAGCTCATTGTGGACCTAAGGAGGTCAAGATCACCGGTGTGCCCTGTGTTCATCCAGGGGGTTCCTGTCGACACGGTTGATGAGTACCTGGGGGTGTACTTCAACAACAAGTTGGACTGGACCAGGAACACAGAGGCCATCTACAAGAAGGGCCAAAGCCGACTCTTTTTCTTGAGGAGGCTAAGGTCCTTCAACATCTGCAGGACATTGCTGAGGATGTTCTATAAGTCTGTGCCAGTGCGATCTTCTTCGCTGTCACATGCTGGGGCAGTGGGATGAGGGTCGGGGACACCAACAGGCTTAATAGACTCATCAGGAGGGTCGGTGACGTCATGGGGGAGGAGCTGGACACCCTGACGACCGTGGCAGAGGAGGATGCTGTCCAGGCTACGGCCTATCTTGGACAATGCCTCTCACCCTCTCTTTTCCACCCTGGCTCAGCGGAGGAGTACCTTCAGCAGAAGACTCCTCTCACCGAGATGCACCACAGAGCGACACAGGAAATCATTCCTGCCTGTGGCCATCAAACTGTACAACACCTCCCTCTGAGAGTCTACCATTCCCTCCCTTTAAGGGGTCACTATCATCTTAGTAGTCACTGCATAACTGGTCATTCACAAACTCTGCTTACCTAACCTTACATGCTACATCTTTGTGTATGCTATTTACTTCTATAGTGTATGCCTGGATGTATGTACATTTATGTATATTTTTTATATTTATTTGTATATTGTTACAGGTTATATTATATATTTATATCTCTAACACTACTACACGAAGAGTGTCTGTCTTTTCTTCTCTTTTCCCGGAGTATTGTTACAAATGCAACTTCCCTCAGGGATCATTTCAGTATTTCTGTCTGTCTGTCTGTCTGTGGAGGAGGATAACAATGGGGTCGTTTCAGAGTCCTTGTTTTGTGGCTGAATGGAATCATTCCTGTGCAGCTGGTCTTGTCAGGAGGTCGTCATGTTGTGGGTTTTCACCGTCACTCAGTGACCTCAGAGTTCAGGAACGCAGTGGAGTGCAGTGACGGCCAACATGTTTGGTTTTTCTAACCCCATCAACATCCGCACAAATTAGTTTCCTGTTGTGTAAGAACCACTCAGTAGTATGATTTATATACAGGACCCTTTGTATTGAACCTCATAAACACATCAAACCATTTAAATTATTGTTGCTTTTGTCAATGCATATATCATGAAATATTTACATCTGCTGCCACCCCAGATTTACATCAGGTAACGTAGGTGGGGTCCTGACCCAGTCTGGGAACCGAGAAGGTTGGGAAACTACAGGTTGGTGGGTGTTCAGGAGATCCTGGAGCATCCATAGCGTCGGCAACTTGGCCCTGCCCTTATTTCACTCGAGGTCCAGGTTCTACTGTCTGCTCATCTGGGATCCAGCAGTCCCACTCTGCTACAGAAGAACTTCTGGGGGCCGGAAACCACAAACCATTGTTTCCTGTTTCTTTACGGAGATGTTCTACCGAAGAGGATTTTAATCAGTGTTTCTACAGTGGCCTGTCTATATGGACAGGTCACTGTATTACAGGATTACAGGTCACTGTATTTCTACAGGGACCAGTCTATATGGTCTGGATTTTAATCAGAGTGCTTCTACAGTGACCAGTCTATCCTCCATCACTAAAAGGAGGAAAAGGTCGGATGGCAAAATCTCAACTCTTCTCTGTTTTGGCACCACAGTGGTGGAACGAGCTCCCTGCCAACGTCAGGACTGCAGAGTCACTCCCCATCTTCAGGAAGAGACTCAAGACCCACTTGTTCAGAGTTCACCTGAACCCTGCATAACTATCCTCATGCTCTTCTTTGTTGTACGTCTTGGCACTTTAATCACTCTTTGTAACTTGGTTACAATGGTTAACCTCGCAATTGAAATGCTTGAAACTTGTTCTTTTGACTTTCTTATTGTATTAGCAGCAATGAAATGTTTCACCTTCTGATGACAAATGTACTCTTTTTAAGTCGCTTTGGATAAAAGTGTCTGCTAAATGACCTGAATGTAAATGTAAATGTATATGGTGTGGATTTTAATCAGTGTGTCTACAGGGACCAGTCTATATGGTGTGGATTTTAATCAGTGTGTCTACAGGGACCAGTCTATATGGTGTGGATTTTAATCAGTGTGTCTACAGGGACCAGTCTATATGGTGTGGATTTTAATCAGTGTGTCTACAGGGACCAGTCTATATGGTGTGGATTTTGAAACCTTCACAGACACTTTGTTTACTAATGCTGGACGGCTTTAGATTTTCCTTCTCCCTTGCAGCTCACTGCCTCAAGCAACATGATTG
>OMKQ01100206.1:0-22832 GCA_900302335.1 Phycis phycis
CTTCCAGGTGACCTTCATGTTGACAGATGTGCTGACCAGTCGACGGCGCCGTCGCCATGCTCAGGAGAATCTGCGTTCTCTGAGCCAATCAGACGCCCAGCTGTACCGGGAGCTGGCTCAGGCCTCTGGAGGACAGGCCATAGAGGTCTCCAAGTCCGACTTGACCCTGGCCACTAGCGTCATAGAGGACTCCTCAGCCCCCGCTGTGGTAAGACCATAACCTAGCAACCTGCTGCACAAACAAAACCACAACCAACACATCCTGTGGTACAAACAATTTAAACATGTTTTAAACCAGTTGGACAGAGATGTCTGAACACATTGTATTGCAGCATGGTTTGTGGCATGGTTTGCGTACTATGAACTGTGTCTCACCCTGGCAGGTCACGCTGCTCCAGGCTGCCAGGAAGCCAGGGAAGCCAGACACCTTCAGCTTCCAGGTGGACGGCTCCATGAGAAACCTGACTGCCTACATCACAGGAACCCCTTCCCTCACCTTTAACCTCACAAGCCCCTCAGGTACCCCGCATTCAATATGAGGGTTGGCGGTTCGATCCCCACCTCCAACTGTCCACATGTCGAACCCCACAAATGCATGACATATGTACTCATTGTCTTGTCTCATTGCTTTGGACAAAAGCGTCTGCTAAATGCCCTCAACATTTTAAATCTAAAACATTTAAGATTCCTGAGGGGAGATTCAGAGATATGGAGAGGGTGGAGAGGATTTACATTTACATTTAGGGCATTTAGCAGACGCTTTTATCCAAAGCGACTTACAAAGAGTACATTTGTCATCAGAAGGTGAAACATTTCATTGCTGCTAATACAGTACGAAGTTACCAGAACAAGTTTCAAGCATTGCAAGTGCTAGATTAACCATTGCTAGTGACATCTCTGACTAAGTGCCAAATTACAAAGAGCGGTCAAAGTGCCGAATTACAAAGAGCGATCAAAGTGCCAAATTACAAAGAGTAAAGATTAAAGTGCCAGGACATACAACAAATAAGAGCATGAGGATAGTTATGCAGGGTTCAGGTGAACTCTGAACAAGTGGGTTTTGAGTCTCTTCCGGAAGATGGGGAGTGACTCTGCAGTCCTGACATTGGCAGGGAGCTCGTTCCACCACTGCGGCGCCAAGTGGTGGTTTTCGTTATAAAATCATACATCTTGTTGATGATCCATTTGGATTGGCAGTATCACTGAAAAGTGTGTATATAGTAATACACAGTGTAAATATAGCTAGTGGCTAATAGCTAAGTAATGCAGTCTTGTTAGAGCAGGACTACATTGGGACTGTTGACCCCATCTACACGTTAAATGTATGCCATTGCCTGCTGATTAAGCATTCATGCAGCACACCTGTCCTCTTATTGAACCTGAGCTACAGGGGGTTTTGTTACAGAATGAACGAAAACCTGAAAGTTGTTTTTACAACTTGTTAATAGGGTTTTGTCCCCCAAAATAAAATCACTGTACTGTTTTTGCTTGACCACAGTGCTTGAGTAAATGTACCCAGGACTACTGGAGTACCCCCACAGCTCTGTACTATACACCGTGTGTACCTTCTGAGCAGGTGGGTCTCAGGACTCCAGCCTGGCCAGCGGTCCACTGGGAACCTTCTCCACCGTCGGGAACCTGAGACGTTTCAGCCTCAGCATCGACAACCAGACGGGACTATGGGAAATATCTGTTAACTCCAATGATCCCTACTCAATCAAAGTTACTGGTAGGAATCTCAAGCCAACAATGCACGGCACTGTTTGGCCAACCAATGAAACTGCACCATACGTTATCAACCAATCGGGTGATGACGACGTACTAGTACTCCACGTTTCATTGGTTGGTTGGTAGAAAGCTCTTTTAAGACATTTAGTTGGACATGTCCAACTATAAAAGCAGTGTTCTGAATCGGGCCTGGTCTGTTCCAGGTCAAAGTTCGCTGAACTTCATCTATAACCTGATGGAAGAACATGAGGGTGGCCACCGGGGCTACAGCCTGAAGGAGGGTCGCCCACTAACAGGTAGAACCCTGCGTATGCTCTGACTGGTTTCTGACTGGTTGGTTGGTATAACTGGTTGGTGTTTCTAACTAGTTTGGTTGGTATAACTGGTTGGTGTTTCTGACTGGTTGGTTGGTTTAACTGGTTGGTGTTTCTGACTGGTTGGTTGGTCTAACTGGTTGGTGTTTCTGACTGGTTGGTTGGTCTAACTGGTTGGTGTTTCTGACTGGTTGGTTGGTCTAACTGGTTGGTGTTTCTGACTGGTTGGTTGGTATAACTGTATCCCAATAACTGTTGTAGTTAGTTTTTCCATCCATGTTCCATTGTAGCTTCAGTTTGAGCCCATCCACTGAGTCTCTTTTCTCCTGCAGGAGGAAATGCTAGCCTATTGGTGACAGTGACAGGAAGTGACAAGACAAAGCTAAGGGAGGTCACTCTGCTCGAAGGCTCAGGGTCATGGCAGGTCAACGGATCGGTTCAGGTAAAGTTCAGAATTCAAACTTCCCAACTCAGCAACACCAACTTCTGTATAAGACATTCATGCACTCTTTCCTCCACCTCTGGCCTCAGAGAGAGTTCTAAAATATTTCATACAGCGACCAACATCGGGGTCACTGTGAGGGGTCAAAAGTAACCAAAAAATGTCACTTGCCGCAAATATACGTGGAACTCAAAGGGGATTCCCAATAACTCGCCTTTGTTTATACAGCACTTAACCTCCTAAGACCTCCTAAAGCCTCCTAAGATCCAAGCTCTTGCTTCGAAGCATTTTTAATTTCTCTTTGCTATTTTGGCTTATTGGGTATAGAAACGAAGCATCATCTTTTAACACAATGTATTTTTTCAGAAGATTTATGTCCACACCCAATTAAGACACACAGTCTTAATTTCCATATAATAGACAACCCAAAATGTGATGTCCACGTACGTGGACGTCATGGCTTAAACAATGTAAAAAACTATTTAAAATTAAACCACAGCATGATGAGAGGAGGAACAAATCCAACAAAAACTGATGGGGACCAAGATGTCTAAAAAGGCTGGTCTAAAAAGATGGGTTTTCCGAAGTCACCTCAAACCGCTGAGAGATGATGCACCCGTGTTCTGGTTCCTGTCCTCCACAGGAGCTGGGCAGCGGGAACTTCCTGGTCACCTTCCTCAGCGTGCCAGAGGGGGAGTTCGTGGTTCGTCTGGTGGGTGAAGAGAGCACTAGTGACACCTCCAGGTCTACGGCTGCCCCTGGCACCTTCCAACGCCAGGCCCCCACCCAGCTCAAGACCTCCAGCATCTCCATCTCTGTGAGAGCTCCACCTCCTCCTCCTCTTCCTCCTCCTCCTCCTTCCTGGTCCTGACCAGCCCCATCTGACCTCCAGTCCCTAAAACCTTGACGGTGTGGGGCTCCACCCTCGGTAGCTCCACCCGCTCATGCGCTAACCAAGGTTAACGCCAGCCGTGTGCCCTGCCTCGTGTAGCGCCGTGGGCCCCAGAGTGGTGCCGAAACACACGAGGGGCGAGGGGACCACTCAGCTCGTCTTGAACTTGTACCCATGTGTTCTGGTTCCAGGCCCAACCCAACGCCACCGCGGTCGAGCCGGGCTCCACAATCTCCATCCCCTTCACCGTGGCCTCCACCGCCGACGGGCTGGTGAACGCCAGCGCCACCGGCACTTTCACGGTGCGCGCCAGCAACGACCGCGGCTACACCATGTCGGTGCCTGCCACCGTAACCCTGGGCGACGGGGGCACCGCCAACGGCACGGTGGAGCTGGCGGTGCCGGGGGCCGCGGCCAGCGGGAGCGGCGTGACGCTGACGGTGGAGGCGGTGATGGGCGAGGACGCCAACTACGCCGTGCTGAGGCTCTCTGTGGTTGCCAAGGTAGCGGCCTTCAGCTTCTAGCTTCGTGTGCAACCTTTGTTGTTTTTATTTTGGAAAAAAAAAGTCGTTTGACTGTTGTCTGAGTATTTCACAGTTATATTGTTAATAACTATTCTTTCATACTGATGTATCTGAACGTATTATGTCGTTCTTGACCACAGGTGACGGATGTCTCTGGCCCCGTGTGTCAGGTGATCTCTATATCGGACACCTGTCCCTCTAGCTCCGCCCCCTGTAGCTCCGCCGAGTGGCAGTTCTCTGCCCTGCTGTCGGATGGGACCAACGGCACCGGCGTTGACTCGGTCTCGGTCCGCCAGGGAAACGGAACGCTCAACACCAGCGAGCAGGTGGGCGCGGCCGGGGAGAACGTCACCATGGTGACCTTCAGTGCCTCCTGCTGTGTGCAGACGGTCGAGCTGGTGGCCGTGGACGGGGTGGGGAACGTGGGCACGTGCGCGGTACAAGCGCGACTCAAACAGGCCACCACGCTGGTGCCGGCCACCACAGCGGTTACCACAACGTCCACCGGGTGCCGCACCCTGATCCTGTCTCGGTTGTTGTGGATTGGGGTCGCCGCCTCTCTCCTCTTGGCTGCGAATTAGGTTCACATTTGTGTGAACAGTTCACGTTTGCTTTTGCTGTACTGGCATCTGAAGAAAATAAATAGTTGCATCAACTCATCGGTCTACTCTCTCTCTCTCTCTCTCTCTCTCTCTCTCTCTGCTTCATGCCATTTCTGTTAGCCTATACTTTTTTCTCGAGAAACAATCTTATAATTTCCCCTCCCTCCTCTTCCTCTCCTCCCTGGTTAACAGAGACATCCACCTTGACATCCCTCAAGGTGGACATCCACATTGTCTCATTAAAATACAACCAATCTGAGACAACCAAATAATAATAGTCTTAAAATACATTAAATCAGAGACAACCAAGGCAATTTCCCTCGGGATTATTAAAGTACTTCTGTCTGTCTGTCTGTCTGTCTGTATTTGTGTTCTTATATTATAATCAGTTAAAATGTATAATTTATGTATTACTCTTTGCAGGTTCTCCCTGGCTATGGCTGGTGTGTAGTTGTTTAAAGTGCGCAGGCAACATCTGGCACAGCGTTTGTACAAGCGAACACAGTTCGCTTGTACAAAGACCACATGTGCATGACTGAGGTTAGCCTCAGGAAGTTCAGATGACGAGACAGATTTTAATTTAGTTTCATGCAGTATGCACTTCCCTTGTGGAAATGACAGCCTGTTGAAGTTTTGAAATTGAAACGTATATTATAGTGCCACCTATAGGTGAATCTGGCCCATCCTTTACATCCCTTATTATTGCGCATAGGAATGCACAATCTAGATATCGCTTTTCGTGGTATTATTCTTCTTCACACCAAATTTGGGCAATTAATGGAGGCTAAACGACTGAACCTCGAGGTTTCATTCTGTTTTACAAAGGTCTACTTCCGTATAGATGTGCTGTGCATTTTTATTTTTTATTTTTATTATGATTATTTGCGATTGAAAATTCAAAAAACTCTCATAGAGATAACATTGAGCCTATAGCTCAATTGCTTTTCCGGCTGTCAGCTGGGCGGCAGAGCTCAGAGGGTAGAGCATGTGTTCCACAACCGGTTGGCGGTTCCATCCCCACCTCAACTAAATTTAACTCCATGATTACGGGCATTCCCATGCACTAGTAATTCCTCGTTCCTCGCGTGGAATTACATTTTGTAGTTACTTTAGTTGTGGCGAGCCTCGCTGTACTAGAAAGTAGTTCTGCCCACACATCCACGGTGATGCTGATGACATGGACGTCCAAACCAGACACGTCCTGTTTCTTTTCGACCTCCTGTGTGTTTCATGCAGACCACGACGCGGGAGCGCAAGCACAAACAACGCCACGCGGTAAGGAGACCTACACTAAATGTAATGAGTATGTGGGGTAGAGATGTGTGGGATAGCACATAAAGAGGATTTCTCACACGTTCGTCCACATTTTTACTCCCAATATTTCGCCCAGATTTGAGCTCCCCAGACAGACCATTCAGAAACGTCTGTATTTCATACTTTCATTGAGTGACATTGAAAGCACATAGAAAAAGCTGGGTTTTGGGTGGTGGGGGGTCTGGTAACTGGAGACGGTGGTGTGCTGGTTGGGCAGGGTTTTGGCTCTCCATAGATGGTGAGCGGCACGATGGCTGCCGTACTTGACGGACAAGGGAAGGTCATTTCAAGTGTGTGTAGGAAGTTCATGTTGTCCATAGCAACGAGGTGCCGGCCGGTCAGCAAGATGGTGGCTGTCAGGTGGAGGGGTTCTGGCATCACAGCACCACACTGAAGACCATTCTTCAGGAGGACTTCTGGGGGGCATGTAGGACAGCGTCCGGGTAACAGGATACGCTGTGGAGGAGGAAATGGTTTATCATTCAAATGAACGGCGGATTCAGAAAGTTACATACAAGAAAACAGGGTTTGTGGTAGGATCCCTCAGGAGGATACACGATAGTATTTACCATCTTGTAGTGTCCCCGGAAGTCATCATAGCCGTGGTTGGTGGATGTCTCCTGGATCTCTGCAGCTCTGCCAAGGTACCACACCTCTTTGTACTGTTTGATTCCCCCCAAGATCAAACAGTGTCAGGTGTTTCCCGGAGGCCGACGAGGCATCTGTGTGCAGGGAAAGATACAAGACACAAGCATGTTGAGGTCTTGTTGCAAAGCGGGAAGTGATGGCCTGATTGAAAGGGACAGGAATCTGTTCCTTCATGAAGCTTTGGAGGTTTCAATGCTATTTTTAGCTCAATGGTTTGAAAGGTGCTGTGGTTGTGTTCTGTGTTAATGTGTCTCAAGGTTGACATTGAGATGATGAACTCAGGTTGGTCAGAACATTTCCTGCCAGCAACAACATTGGACTGTTAATGTGCATTTTGTCATCTCCTTTGACTGCAGGGTTTTGTGTCTCCAATGTCCAATTTGCTTTATCCAATATCAGATCAAACATTGTGGAGACCAAACGGTTGGTCATCATGACAGTAAAACAATGAACACTGACTCACTTGGAGGGCTCACATGATGGTGTATGTCCTTATGGCGTTGCATGGTCTGACTGGTCTTGGTCCTGGACTGGTGCAGTCCACCGCGGTCTCCCCGATAGTGGACTGGTGAGCAGCAGCTTCAGCACTGGAGCTGGGAGTCTGGAAGTGCTCCAGAATCCACGGATGCTGCATGGCTTCATCCGGGGTCATGCGTGTTGCCGGCTCATAGCTTAATATCACAAGGACAACGAGCACAGTGAGCGACATTCATGCAACCCGCTGAAATGTGTAAGACATTATCTCCTAATATATGCGCTAAATAGTTTCCTGCCGATGGTCACCACCTGACCATGCTTCAAGTGCTTAAACCTCCAAGGCTACTTTGTATTTTTGTAAAAACAACTTTGCACGGCACTTGCACGGTTGAAATAAAGACATGAGCCAGGACTTGGGGACCGTGTCAGACGTCACACTCTGTTCAGGGTGGAGGTGCACCTACTCGAGACAGCACTGGACGAAGTGAATAAACAGTTCTTCCTGCGTGTCCAGGGCCACAGACAGAAGCCTCCTGGTCTTCTGTCTGCTGTTTCTTGGACCTGCAGTGGTGTCACACAACAACAACTGACACACATGGCAAACGGAGAGGCCAAGAACATTCTGTCTTCTCATTGTGAGGGAAACTTGATGATGGTTTAGTTTCTACTCACCAGAGGCCAAGTACTGAAGCTGTTTCCTCTCCAGCATGCTCTTGGGGGGACGACCCAGCAGCTGCAACAGAACACACACAGAACACACCCACCCATTAGAATGACAGTAGGGCGTTTCAATATGAAAGCTCATCTTTCTTGGTATTTATTACCTTTGTCATTTCCTGCAGTAGGTGGCGCTGATCGCGCACGTCAAACAGGTACTCGCCAGTCTTCAGCTCGGCTAAGATGCAGCCCAGACTCCACATGTCAATGGCCTTGCTGTAGGGGTTCTTCAGGACGACTTCTGGGGACATGTAGGACAGTGTCTGGGTCACAGGATACGCTGTGGAGGAGGACAAGGTTCATCATTCAAATGAACGGTGGCTCCAGAATAGTTACGTTTTTAAGTTGGGGGTTTTTCTGTCAGGGTGTAAAAGACACTCACTGTTAAGATGTTCCTGACGACTTGCCCCAAAGTCGGCCACCTTTATGACCTCAGGGTCCTCTTTGGATGTGAGGATGTTCTCCTAAAACAGTAATGGGAGATTCAGACCATCCAGAATGTGTATCCTAACTTGGTGTGTACAACGTGGGGAACTTCAGTGAGAGCAGATGAGCGGTTCCTACGGGTTTCAGGTCACAATGGATGACGCCGGTCCTACTGAGGAACCGGAGGCTCTGCAGGAGAGAGATGGCATGGCTCCTCAGCTGAGAGGTGCCCATCCCTTTGAACTCTCTCTCCTTCATCACCTCATCCAGGTTCTTTCTGGATTGGTTACACATGAGAAGAATGTATCAAGCTTGTACCTTTAATCGATAGCTCTTTCTCCAAATACCTTTTTCAAGCAGATATTTTAAGCAGCATTTGTATTTTTAAGGGCACTGATCTTATCAATGACAAACATATTGTTTGTTGTTGTTTTCCAACTTCCATATAGGTGGGCGAGATATGAAGCGTTTTGTTTTTCCAAACCCACCCCATGAGGTCAAAGGTGATGCACAGGTGGTCCCGGAAGTAGAACTGCTCCTTCATGTGGACGACGTTGGCCAAGTCCTCCTGGTCGTTCTCTCGCAGCAGCTCCAGAATGCCCACCTCTGCCATCGCCCTATCTGCGTAGCTAATGACCGGTTGGTTTGAGATTCATCGATAGTTTATAAATGATGTGGATTGGCATATTGATTGTAGATTGGAATTTGTACAGTAAAATATGACATGTTGTTAGTCGATGCTAATGGTTGGCACAGTAACATTGAGCTTGATCTATGATGTGATACCTTTCGGTGTTCACAATGACCTTCACGGCTACCAGCTGCTCGGTTTTGTGATCTTTACACTTGAAGACCGAACCGAAGGTGCCCTGACCCATCAGCTCCAGGACCTCATAGCGGTAGGCGATGTGGTCTTTGACAACCTGCATTTAAAAACCCCATTCATTACAGAGAGAACAATCTGTGGACTAAGATGAATATAGATGTAGGAATATATCTCACTGAACCAAACAAAGCACAGTCTCCTACTCTGAAAACAGGGTTTGTGGTAGGATCCCTCAGGAGGATACCCGTTAGTATTTACCATCTTGTAGTGTCCCCAGAGGTCATCATAGCCGTGGTTGGTGGATGTCTCCTGGATCTTCTCTGCAGATATGCCAAGGTACCACACCTCTTTGTACTGTTTGATTTCCCTCCGCTCAAACGGTGTCAGGTATTTTTTGAAGGCTGACAAGGCATCTGTGTGCAGGGAAAGAAATGAGACACAATGAGCATGTTGAGGTGATGACTTGATTGAAACGGATCCGTTTCTTCATGAAGCACTGGAGGTTGTAATGCTGTTTCTTTGGCAAAATGGTTTTAAAGGTGCTATAGGCAAGATTCAGGAGTAAAGGGAGAGAGCAACATGGATTCCCAAACCAATCAGGAAAGAGACAACCTGTGTGATTTTAAATTTGCCAGAATCAAAATGGTCATATACATAGATGGGCCGATCTCAAATGGATATTCTCACAAAGCATTTCCCCTCACTAGTAGCTGAAGGACTGGCCATTCTAACAACTTACACTTAAATAACAGCGCTAAACCTTGAACGTGAAACCCTTCGCTGAGGGGTGTCAACAGATTAAGACTTCCTTCGCTCGCGTGCCTACCTGCTGCAGTGAAGTGTCTCCCAGTACACCTCCGCTTCTTCTTCCGCTTCTGCACGCCCTGTTGCTTTTGGTCCAAGATGGAACACACACACACACACACACACACACACACACACGGTGAACACTGAACATCCTCTACGTGAGGTGGATGATGAAATGAGATGGATGAGAAAGCGACTGAGACTCTGCACCACTGACCAGGTCAGCAGCAGGGCGGGGGGCTTCCTGCGGGGTCTCGCTGGTGTGGGGAAGGACAGGGGGCTTCCCCTTCTGAAGAGGGGCCTTTTTCACTGCCGCAGTTTTCATGGCCACCGGGGGAAGAGGGTCCTGTCTTTCGATCGGCCCCTGGGAGAGGAAGGTGATGGATGTGATTGGTGATGCATCACTGACATCTTCGAATTGACTGAATTTGATGAGGATTAGAATACTTTTTTGTTTTTTCATAATTTAGTAGTTTTAATTTTGTATCTCTTTGTTATTATCCAGGAAAACACAGGAAGGCATATTAGCTGTCATTTTCTTTCTATGTCCAGATTTAACATATACACTGTCTTTGTGTATGCATATGTATACACATACTGTGCATGCATACATATACACAATGATTATATTACTGGCGGGGATTGAATGGCGGGGATTCGGTAAAGCGTGTGTCTCAGATGAGATAATGTAAATGATGTGTAAATAATGTTGGACACTCAAACTGGACCAGTTCACCAGGAACACTGACCAGGTCCTCAGCACGGCAGCGGAGTCTCTGCTGGGTCTTGGTTGGTGGAAGGACAGCCTTCTTCTTCTGAACCAGAGGCTTGTTCTTCTGAACAAGCCTCTGGTTCAGAAGAGCACCACTGGCGGTCAGCATGGGGCGGTCAGCATTGGCATCCATGTTGCTGGGCTCCTAATAATGCAACAAAAGGAGTGGAAGGTTGTGTTTGATGTTTGTGTCTTTCTAATCTTAATTATTCTAATGTTCAAGTGTTACAATTACAAGACAAGACAAGACAATTACAAGAGTATAAAATATAATTCAGTGATGTTGTACTTGTGTCGTTTTCATCTTATTATCAGTAATATAATCATTATACCGGAAAGCACAGGCAGACATATTTGTCGTCACCAGTATTTGTGGCAACTTTATTAAAGAAAAGGTTTGCAAAGATATGTCATATACACTGTCTTTGTGTATGCACTATACACACACTGTATAAATGTCGGGGATTCAAAAATAATGAAAATAATTTGGACATGTAGGACAATCCAGGACTAGTTCACCAGGAACACTGACCAGGTCCTCAGCACGGCAGCGGAGTCTCTGCTGGGTCTTGGTTGGTGGAAGGACAGCCTTCTTCTTCTGGACAAGAGGCTTGTTCTTCTGAACAAGCCTCTGGTTCAGAAGAGCACCATTGGCGGTCAGCATGGGGACCCTGTTGGCATCCATGTTGCTGGGCTCCTAATAATGTAACAAAAGGAGTGGAAGGTTGTGTTTGATGTTTGTGTCTTTCTAATCTTCAATTATTCTAATGTTCAAGTGTTACAATTACAAAACAAGACAAGACAATTACAAGAGTATAAAATATAATTCAGTGATGTTGTACCTGTGTCGTTTTCATCTTATTATCAGTAATATAATCATTATACCGGAAAGCACAGGCAGACTACACAGGCTATACACACACTGTATAAATGTCGGGGATTCAAAAATAATGAAAATAAATAAATGTGGACATGTAGGACAATCCAGGACTAGTTCACCAGGAACACTGACCAGGTCCTCAGCATGGCGGCAGGGTCTCTGCTGAGCCTTGATTGGTGGAAGGACAGCCTTTTTCTTCTGAACAAGAGGCTTGTTCTGAACAGCACACTTGGAGACAAGGATGGGGAGGAAAACCATGTTGACGGGCTCCTAATGATGGAACGAAAGGAGTTATAATAAATAATAATCATTACCAATATTCATAATAAATATTAAGATCGGAAATTTACTTGAGACGACACACTGAACCCTCGAATTCAAGGATGCTTAGAACAGGTGCTTGGATTTATAGGCATGCATTAATAATTACCGTAATGACTAGCTTATTCCGTTACTTCTCGTTCCACTCTACTCGTGCATTAGTTGAGGGTAGTGTACCCAGTCGGTTAAATCTCATAAATAGCTAGTATTTTCAGCCATCCAGGAAAAAAAAAATGTGCAGGCATGATCTGGTCTAATTCTTTGATGTAGCCTGAAACCAGAGCGTCGTCTTTCTCTTTCTTAGCAAGTCACCCCCCGACCAGTCGACGACTTCGGGGTCGAAGGGTCTGCAACGTAGTCACGAAAAGTTTCCCCAACTCTTAACTCTTACCTTTGTGCGTTGCACAGAATTCACGTGGATCGTTTTGAAGTAGTTTAGAGTTGGTTTAGAGTTGGTTTTTGAAAGTATGGGTAACATGCAATCGACAGTATGGGTAACATGCGATCAGCTTGCTCGTCTTTTCAAAAGGATAGCGTCTCAATTGAAAGTCAACAACAACGGGCGTCAATGTACATTTGAAATTAAATGGAACCATGAGGTGCGCCGTCTCTGCGTCATCAGGATATCGATCAGCCACGGGCCGCAATCGCTCAGAAAATAAATAAAAAATAAAAAATAAAAAAATAAATAATAAAATGTATAAATGGTTAAAAGGGACATCATAATAATAATTAATAAAACACGCCATGATCCAATGTTTTTCACAGGCGTCGCCGAAAGTGTAGGCAACTGGAAAGTCCATCGGCTTTCCAATCAGGATGAGTTTACTTGGTGCTGAACTGCCTCACCTTTGTTAATACCGTGTTTGGTCGGTAGATGGCAGACTGCAGCTTAAACGTGCTGTCACGTCCACTAAACCAAAGGGGGAAAAAAACTACAACTATGGATTTTTGCACTGTTAATAATCAGTGTTGGGGAGTAACGGAATACATGTACCGGCGTTACGAATTCAGAAAACAAATTATAAGTAACTATTTCGTTGGTTACAATTTAAATAGTTGGTATTTAGAATACAGTTACATTGTTGAAATCAATGGATTACATGACGATACTTCTCTGTTTATTCGCTCTCTAAATAAATTAAGGCAACCGCATGCATTTCCCAGAAGCCCCTGTATGACAACGAAAAAAACTGATCGCTATTTGCATGAACAGACACAACAGAGCCAGGGGGGCTCAAGCCCACCCGAAACTTGCCTTAGCCCACCTTATCGTTTCGTCCTCAAATCTAATATTCTACCGTCTACACCATCAATACAGACGTTCAATAAATGTGACGCGCCGATGAATGGGTTCATGCAGTTTTGCGCAAGTTTAAAATGTTTCCGCGTAACTTGTCAGCTGTGATCAAATGCAAATGATCACAGCTGATGAATATAACTGCAGCGCAACCTCTGCTTGTCAGCAACCAACCTCCTTTCAGCGTCCAAAGGCTCCAACTCCAACCTGAAGAAGCATCTTTAGTTAGCCAGGGATAGTCCTCTGCTGTAGTTTTATTGGTATCTATATCTATTGGTATTCATTGTATCTACCTGCTTAGTTGACTTAGTTGCGAATGTTTCCTATCACTTACATATGCACTTAGCTCAGTGAAATGTTACGTTAGATGTAATAGCACATTCTGTACAGAAACAATATTTTATGTTTGTCTATTTTCCCACTATTAACAGCTAAGTAAATAAAGAAACTGAAAAGGGAAAATTGGTAAATTTGTCTGTTGGTCATATCTTTTGCATAAACATACCCTTATATAGTCTTTGTTCCTCTACAGCAAATTATAATATAGTGCACTTTCAGGGAGACTTGGGCCAGTTGGACCAGAAGAACACACCAGAATAGGCCTGTTTAGTAAGCAGGATTTGATGCCGCATTCCTACACTTATAAAATGCAATTCAACGTGGAAGTAATCCAAGTATTCAGAATACAATACTCAGATTGAGTAATGTAACGGAATATGTTACAAATTACATTTTTGGGCATGTATTTTGTATTGTGTAACTGGATACATTTTAAAAGTATCCTTCCCAACACTGTTAATAATCATATTGCGTGTTACAGTACAGTGCATCTCCCGAAATGTAGCACAAGTTTTGTTCATGTGACGTTTGTCATTGAGTCAGAAGTTACCCCAACTTCCAACCTTTTTTAGTGTTGTTCAGTATCACTGGATTGTTTTCTTCTTCACGTTCGTGTCGAGTAGGTTTTTGAAAGAATGGGTAACATGCAATCAGTTCCTCGTCTTTTCAAAGAATAGCATCTAACTCCCTTGGAGGTCACCAGAGCAATGCAACTTGTGTAAATGAAATGTGAATGTAAATAAACCTTCTAAGATGCTATGGATGAGATCACACCATGTCAACTAATAGGATTTATACAGAACATGCAAGCACTTTACGTTGAAGTTTGCTCAAGGTCACTTAGAATAAATTGTATACATGTTTGCATGGGACGTATACAAAAAGAAACCATGCCGTCCTCCAATGTTGTCTCAAGTGGATCTTTGTAGTGGAGCATTTATAACATGTAGATTGCTCATCTATTGTATATCCGTGTAGGGGTAGGCTAGTTCAATTCATATGGTTCACTGAAAATATTGGAACCTGAAAGTCCACTTGAAAGGTTACCCTTCCCAGTAACAATGAACCAGATATTCCTTTTAAATACTGTGTTTGGGACCAGCGGAGCCCTGAGCTGGGTGAGGATGTTGTGGTCGACCGCAGCGCTTCAATCCAGCCGGATGAGGAGGCCCGGTGGACCAGCATCGACCGCCGTCAGGAGGCCCGGTGGACCAGCATCGACCGCCATCAGGAGGTCGATGCTCTCCCTGATGGGGTCTCAGTGCTGTGGCCTGAATCCTGATTGAACGCCCTCACGTAGATGAATGGAGGTCAGGTGTAGCTGGAACTGTGATGCAGCTACCTTCTCCAGGACCTAATTTATAGTGGGGTAAAATGCTATGCCTGGGTATGCCTTGCCCCAGTATGAAGAAAAGGGATTTTATTGATTATTAAATGGTCAATCTTTTAATTGTAACAATAAATGAAGAAAAAAAACATCAGGTTTAATGGAAAGTAGGACGGAAAGTGGATGTATGATTATGATCCGTCTCAGATATGACCACTGTGTTTAGTTTATATATTTCCTAAGTGTAGATTTTTCATTCAGCCGTTCACCAACTTGACCCATGCACACTATATTTTCCTCACTTTCACCCTTAAGCACGGCTTGTAAGTGTCTGCCATGGAAGCCATGGCGATCACATTTCCATGCTTATAGGTAAGATTGCACTGTTTGGCTTCCCCTCTCACAAACGAGTTCCGGTCATTGTAATACATCTCAGAGTAAAGGGCGTCATCACAGTTTCTGGGGCTGCTGACAACGCCCACAGCACACCAGTTGGAGTAGAGGTTGAAGTCATAGGGCACAGAGAACATGACGGCCAGCATCTCAGGGGTTTGTGCGGAGCTGTCCAGCAGGTCATAAGTGAAGATGCCCATGGCGCCCCTTGCCGCGTGCGGCGTCTTGGTGAAGATGGCGGTGTCTCTGGTCCGCGGGTTGACGTCAAGTGGCAACGGTTTGCTGCACCGGCCGCTGGTCAAGTGCATTCCAACCAAATAATAAGAAGTGAAGTGTTATAATAGATAGTAATTCATAACAGTATTATTGTCAATCATAATTTTCATTAATAAACTGAATCGTGTTAATGTATAAGACCAGCAGAATGCCCATCAATCAATCAATTTTGTCTTTTGTTACATTTACATTTAGGGCATTTAGCAGACGCTTTTATCCAAAGCAACTTACAAAGAGTACTTATTTGTTGTTAAAAATAAGTTTCAATTTTTTGTATGTATAATATACAGGCTCTTTTTTTTATCAAAGACAATATGGTGTAAAGATGTATGTTTTGGTCAGGAAGTCCTATGACATTGGGAGAACATACAGCATGTTTGTAGTTGTCCATTGAGAACAACCATCTGACGATCCCTCAAGTTCCCTCAATGTTATCAACAATACCTCAATATGTATAAAGGAAAATGTGGTCAAAACACAAACAAAACCTCAGCCGTGTCATTTATAGAGAATGAATACCTGGGGTTGATGAGGGAATAGTGCTGACCAGAGGCGTAGCCACAGGCGGGCCTAGACGGGCCTAGGCCCTCCTACTTGTCAGTCTTGCCCGTCCAATCAGAGGGCTTTCCTTTGTTTATGTTCACCAAAATGTACGTTCAATCAAACGTACGTTTTTTTCTGTGCCCACCCATTTGAACATTTCTGACTACGCCACTGGTGCTGACAATCATTGTCAATCTCCACAATGTAGTCGCGATGCGTTGGAGTTGTCGCCGTGATACCAATTCCAGCCACGATGGCCATTCCAAACACGCCTGTGGTTGCCCCGAGGATGGCAGGCATGTTGCATGATGGGTGATGGCCTACGGTGACTCACTGCTACAGAGGGTTTTTTTGCTATAGCCATACACAAGAGTATATCCAAATGTATTAGTGCTGTCCATTCATGGCATCATGTTATTTTAGTTATCCTATAAAGGGGATTTGAGTCCAGCATTGTAGTTAAAGTATGTTGTATTCTAATTCTTAGTTTCTTTGTATAAAGTATACTTTAAGTATGTTTTAAATGGAATATGATGGCCTGATTTCTCAAATATAAAAGACCGGGCTTTGTTTTGGTGGTCAAAAGGTCCTTCTGTATCAGTAAAGATTTGCCAACTTTCTGGTTCTGCAACATGCTGAGCGCCTTCCCTTACTTTAAAATAGCAATGTGTAAGATTGAGTCAGTAAACTCTGCTGTCTGTATCGTACCGAAAATAACTAATTAATCATTCATGAATAATAATGTCTATACCCATTTTCAATATGAATGAATGAACGAATGAATGCAGACATGAATATTTCATGTGCGCATCATGCCCACTCTGTGGCCTGTCCAATATGCCATTTCAGGACACATCAGTGGTCAACATACAGACATGGGTAGCATTCGATGGGGAAACGCTGTACGACACAAGTGACCAGACAGGGGAGAGATGGTTCATTCCACGCCTCTCACACCGGCACATCATCATCATCATCATCATGTTTAACGTTTACCTCATCCTGGCCACCAGCTAGTGTGGCACCCTAGTGGGGGGTTTCATATGGTCGATGAAACCGCACCGCCCGCGCCCCACCCGGCACCAGGGGCAATTCTCGTCTTTTGGGGGGGCTCAGCCCCCAAGAAGCCACAGGGGGGTGGTATTGGGGATTTTGAATATCATAGATGTGATTTCCTTCTCATTCTGCTGCATTTAAGGGTGACCTGGTGGAGATCCCACGTTTATTCTGATGGGGGGCAAATCTCAAAGTCAAAGTCAAAGTAGCTTTATTGTCAATTCCTTCACATGGCAAGACATACAAAGGAATCGAGAGTATGTTTCTCACCCTCCCACGGTGAAACAGATAAAGTGCACAGGCACAACATGCAGGACAAGACATTCCTAATACTAAAACTAAAGTAAACATGCCTACAGATAAGACAGAAAGATAAAAAACAGACAATACAATATGCAATGTGCAATGTCGGAATCGACTGTTATATGAGGTAGGAATAGCAGCATAAGTAGCATAAATAGATAGTGCAAACAGTAGTGAGTATTGACAGTGCAAAAGACAGTACAGATAGTGCAAACAGTAGTGAATATTGACAGTGCAAAAGAACAGTACAGACAATAAGGAATTTGCTGGTGATGGGAATTTACTGGTAATACTGATAATAGTAATAGTGATAATAATGGTAAAAGTGCAAAAGGACAATAGTGCAAGAGACAGATGACAGATTGTCCAGAGTCCGGTATGGACTTTGCACAATATGCGAACTGAAAGGGGTCCAGGGCGGGGGGGAGGATGGACTTGATGTGAGACATGACCAGCCGTTCAAAGCACTTCATGACGATGGGGGTCAGTGCCACAGGGCGATAGTCATTGAAGCAGGATGGAGCAGGTTTCTTTGGCACAGGTATGATGATGGAGGTGTTAATATGTGATGGGACAGCAGCTTGACTCAGAGTGTTAAAGATATCCATGAAGATATCCTTAAGCTCCTCTGCGCAGTCCCTCAGCACACGGCCTGGAATGTTGTCTGGGCCTGTCTATCTATTTATCTATCAAGCCAACACATTATATTTTTTTTAAGTCTAGACGGTAGAATATTAGATCTGAGGACGAAACAATAGGGTGGGCTAAGGCAAGTTTTGGAAAAAAGGTCTAGCTTCGCCACTGCCCGGCACCCTCCATCCACATAGCAGCCCTATTGCAACGCAAGGGGACAGGAAGCCCACGGGCAGGCACATACAAGGAACAATACACTCCATGCAACCGCTTGTATGGTCCCACGCAAACGTACCTATACATACACTTACAGAAATATAAACACATAAAGAGGGTGGTGAAAACCGCCCAGACCATCATCGGCAGGGTGCTGCCCACCCTAGACGATATCTTCCCCACCCGTTGCCTGAGGAAGGCACGCAACATCGCCAGGGACCCCAGCCACCCAGCACACTCACTTTTCACCCTGCTACCGTCTGGAAGACGGTACAGGAGTGGTCAGTCACGCACTTTGCGACTGAAGGACACCTTTTACTTGCATGTCATCAGGCTTCTGATCCGCTGAACTCTTCCCCTAGCGCTACCTCAAACCCATTGTCAATAGCCACTGATGTAAATACTGTACTTATATGCTGTCATTATTTAATGGGAACATTAAATAATGTAACTCAACACTCTATGTAAGACCGTGTAAAATACTGGATAATACTGTAGAATACTTATATGCGCTTGCACTTTACTCCTGCATTCCTGCACATCTGTATCGTGTCATATTTTACAACTGCTTCCATCAAAGCTCATGTACAACCCTCCAGTTTATGTATGATGTAAATACTTACATGCTTTCAGTGTGCACTTTATATTTCTACAATGCTGCTACAAATCATTCTCCATTGCTGCTTATTTTCATTCTTCATATTTCATTCTCCATTGCTGCTCTTACTGTTATCCTGTACTTATTGTATTTAATTCAATGTAACTGTTTTCTTTCGTTTTCCTTCCATGTTGGAACGGGCCTCGTCCAATACATTTCATTGGACAGTATGACTATAAGTGATGCTGCACATTTCACAATAAAGGACTTGAATCTTGAAATAAAATATAAACATAAATATACATGCATACATACAAATATAGGCAAAGGTTACAAAATGTATTTCTCTGAAATGTTGAGATGCTTTATTTCACATGAAAGTGCAAAGTTTTGGTTTGTAACATATCTGTCCTTTTAATTGCTGAAAAACAATGTACTCCTTTGTATTCCCTATTTCTCAGGTCATACAGACCAAAGCTGGAAGTCATACTCACATTTACTGTCCGGATCACCGAAATACAGCAACAGTGTTGGTCTTCTGGCTGTCAAAATCAAATCCTTCTACACGCGTGGCAACAGGTGCTGTCTCCCACCCAGGACTAGGTTAAAGTAACAGTACACCCTGCAGTGTACTGTGGCCACACTCCACTTCCTCTTCCCCCCCCAAATGACTGCGCGGGAGTCATCTGGCACAGATACACAGAGGTTTTTGGGGGGCTTTCTGCATGACTGTGAGAAGCTGCCAAACACCAGGAAGCCATTTGTTACATTCAAAATACACCAATTGTTTTATGAGGGAAGGGAGGGATGTGATCATTAGATAAGGTCATAGAAAAATAGGCAATAGCAAAAAAGTAATTCCAAAATAAGGTTCCCTGTGGGACACCAGAAGGGGCTTGACTCAGGTACCCTGTCGTGGGGTGAACAATGTTATGCATTTCTTATAAATGTATGTTATTATTGTGCACAGGAATGCACAATCTAGATATCGCTTTTCGTCATATTTATTTTTCTTCACACCGAAATGAGCAATTAATGGAGGCTAAATGACTGGACCTCGAGATTTCATTCAAATTGTATAACAAAGGTTCCATATGGCTGTGCTATGTATTTTTCATTTTTGTAAACTTAATTCTTTTTGAGATATTTGCGGTTAAAAATGCAAACAAACTCCCATAGAGATAACATTGAGCCTTGCTTTCCAATTGTTAGGTTTGATTCCGCTAATTACAGTCGGGCGGCATAGCTCAGTGGGTGGAGCCTGTGTTCCACAACCGGAGGGATTGCGGTTCGATACCCACCTCAACTAAACTCAATGATTACGTGGATTCAATCTCTCACATTTTACAAGTTGTACAAGCCTGCCAATTTTTAAATGTAGTTTTTGAGAGATAGCCAAATAAAATTAATTTATTAATACAACAACAAATAACAATAATAATAATAATAATAAAAATAATAATATAAAATAATAATAATTCCAACCAATACAATAGGTTCCTACGGATTTCGTTGGACCCCTAATAATATTAACGAATACAATAGCGAAACGATATAATATATATTTTATTAACACTTACTCTTACATGCTCTGACTTGAGCATGTAAGAGACGCTATAGTAACAGTCAGCACGATTTGAAAGTAGTCTTTTTTCTAAGAGTAGCAACATAGTGCCATCTTGTGGTTGTAACCTAAAATCGCTTCAGGAAGGTAGGCGCTACCTGTCTGCATACATCAAGTATCGGGCTGTGTTGTCAGTCAAACCAGAGCAATCTTCTATTTTTTCAAGTATTTCAAGCATTTAAGTATTACAATGTGCAGGTTCTTTCAAGGAATCTCGAGATATAACGTTCAACTATTGCGGTGCACCTACTTGAAATCCATACGTTTGGTGTGGCACTGACAACAACGCTTTATTTCTCACTGTTGCATTAAGGGTCGTACCAGCATGGCGTTCCGCCCGATTTCAAACTCCGTCATATTTCCTCGTTCGCCTTTCCAAGAACTGGCTTTCATTGTCCTATAGACTAAAGTTGCCTTTCCAAATAAAAGCCCCTCCCACTAAACAACGCTCCACCGCCTTTACGTTTAAGGGCGGCGGAGCGCCGTGTTGTGGTGCGCACTCTTATTTTGACAGCGAGGGGAGGCTCCCACAGTGCCGAGTCACGGTGAGTTATCGCTTTCCTAGCTCTGGTGGCGCACAGCGAGGCGCACAGCGATGGTGGATCCACATGACGTGAGTTTGTTTTTTTGTCTCCATATTCGCATAGTTAACCGTCTTAATTCAACGTTCGTCGGCGGGAAAGTGGGGGTGTATTTACAGCCAGACGCTTATGTTGCAGCGCCCCCCCGTTTTTCTGTAACTGTGTGCGTGTGTTGTGGTCCTCAACGAGAGGAGCCGTTTTTCGCTGTCACTTAACGTTTCCGACAAATACTTGAGATTTTAATTCCCGTTATCTCCAAACGACGGCTCCGGGGGTGCACTCCTGTTACACTTTAGTTGCGTCTCCCCCCGACGCCTCTCACCCCTCAACCCAAAAGCTTGCGTAATTTGGGGTTCCGAGGGGGGGGGGGACGCGATCCTTTGTACGAGACGCCGATGGAGAGACTGACCAGAAGGCTCAAGTCGACGCGTCCTGCGTCCGCCTCCGGGATCACTCGTGGCTCCCGTTTTTTTGTCGTACGGCGAGTTCCACGATTCGCGTTTTTTTTTTTTTTTTTTTTTTTTTCCGGGGACCTTCTGTTTGGTGAAGTTCACGATGAGTCACCGATGGAGGCTCTCTGCCAAATTATTTTTAAACGCGTACAAAGTGTCCGTTCTCGCTTTCTCTTCTCGCTTCTCGCTTCGATTCGTGTGTGTGCGGTGCCGTTATTGCTTCACTTCTGCAGCTTTGTTAGTGGACTGTAAGTCCTCCATGTGAAGCACACACTGGTTCCGTGGAACTGTTTGGACGCGTGAAGTTTGGCCATGGTGGAACCAACTCCGCTGTTGTGCAATTTGCACTGTGCGCTGTTTGTTTTGACAGCTGTTTCCAAAGCGAATGCACACGCACACACAGGACATGAGGCATAATATGAGCAGCAATAACTAAATGAAATATCTGGCGGGACTGAAGTTTTTGCAGACCCCCAGAATATGCAGTCCGATCAGTCAGTACAGTTAGATCAGTCGGTACAGTCAGAACAGTCAGTACAGTCAGATCAGTCAGACAAGTCAGATCCCATGTCGCCATACACAGACCGTAGGCCTACATCTCAGCAACATGCTGCGTGAAACGATTTAACCCAGACAGGGAGAAATGTCGCCCTAAATAGACATCTCCCGACTCTCGTGCAGCTGTATATGGGTTATACAGTCGTATTATACCTGGGTTTAACTTGAGCGGAGGCGCCTGTCGCCTGACGAAGTGTCGTCTCGAAACTTCAGTTGGGCCTGTGTGTTGATAGTTTCATATGACTCAGATCTTGCCGTATTCAGTGCCCACTGACCCGCGGGCGCCTTCTACCTGTCTCCGTCATCGCCCCGGCTGTCCGTGTGCAATCTAGGTGCCGTGTTGTGTAACTCAACATCTGCAGCCCAATTGTTGCTGAGTAACTGTGACTGGTTCCGTTTAAGAAACCCAAGACACACACACACGCACACGCACACGCACACACACACACACACAGCAGACCAATCAAATGTTCTCATTGTTTTGGGAGACTTGAACCGCCTCTGTTTGCGCAGAGAGATGAGCTAATTGATTTCTGTGTGTGTGCGTTATTGTGTATTTTCTGTGAGTTCTTCTCTTCAGGACAGCCTTGTTGATTTATATGTATATATATATATATGGATAGATAGATAGAAGTTTTTCTGCAGTGAAGGCCACGTTGCCCCGCATTCCTGTGTTACATTTATGGAATAGTTGTGCAGGAATGTCAAAATGTTTCCAGCCAGGCAGCATTACGTGCACGCATGACAGGAGTGGGTTTGACACCGTGCCCAGAAGAAGACGATGTCATACATTGTGTGACAGGAACATTGCAGCTAATTATTAACCCATGCTTCATAGAATAAACATGGGTCGCCCTGTAAGGAAGGAGAGAGAGAGAGAGAGAGAGAGAGAGAGAGAGAACGAGAGAGAGAGCGCGAGAGAGACAGAAAGAGAGAGAGAGAG
>OMKQ01100214.1:0-20023 GCA_900302335.1 Phycis phycis
GTCTTCTAAAATAGTTTTTTACTGCATTTTCTTTTGTTTACAGAGTGACAAGGAACATTGTTAATGGGCAATAATCCACACACTTTAACATTTTAGGCAACCGCCATTTTAATATTATTGCAAATACAGGGAAGATCCATTTCAACATGTTAATTTGCAATTTTGTTGCCAACTGTTTACTTTAATGTACAATTACTGGTGACCATTAGAACAGTATTGGTAGAAGCAACATGTACATCTCAAGGTTGAGAAATGTGCTGTGTAATCTGTTATTTTGAGACAATTTAAATTCTGGACGTAGGCATAAAGCAGGTCTTGTAACGCTCCATGAATTCAGTTAATCCAAGGAAATTGCAACACATCATATGGAGATACAGATTTATATAAACATTTTGAATTTTACTTTTGAAACACTTGTTAGTTCTACATTTGGTTTTGTCACTTCTCTCTGTGCAGCCAATTATCGTTGTCTTGGTAAAGTTGAGAATATATTTCATCCGTCAGATGCATGTTAAACATTTTAATTTATTACCCACTTTTTGAACAATGTACCTGTGTATTTGAAGTGAAAGAGGGGATTTTACCTTTTGGTGAAAAATTGCTTATTTAAAGAGCTGCTTTGGCTGAGTACTGAAAGGGAATGGAGATATCCTTATGAGAAATTTGTATTTTAGAATTACTTTAGGTTGGAACAATCATGAAAAGGGAATATAATTGTGAAATTATATTATTAAAAACTAGAAGTCTCATGAACAATGAATATATTAATTGTTCAGTGGCAAACAGACATCTGATGAAGGAGAAGAAAAAGCTGAAGCCTTAAACGTTCAGTTTGCCTTAAATCCCCCTGACCACATATTGTTGATACATCGTTAGAATGTCAATGTCATCCATTAAGGTAACAAGACCCAATATTGTCATTTGGGTCATTTTGGTCTTTGTTGAAACCCTTTCTTTAAGCCATTGCTCCTGTGTTTTTGTAGCATTTTTGCTGTTCTCATTTACTAACAATCTTAAATGTAGATATGTCTCTCCTCTATACTTAAATATACAAAATTATACTGTATTCTAGATAAGTCTAGTTTTTCACCCAAATAGGAAATATTTCAAGCCTCGGGTGTAAAACACGAACCCTGTCAATATAAATTTAGGTCCACCAATTAAAAGAATCTTGGAATCAATATACTTAAATATTCAACAATTTGACTGCAATTTATGTTCTATTGCATTTTGTGTTACATGGTATAGAAGTGGGTCTTTTCCGCATTTCATTATAGCAGGAAATGACTGCATTTGTTTTTATTTAATTTTTTATATAGATTTCAGACAAATCTCTGCCTCCATGATATAGATGAATTCTGAGTACAATGTTTTATTATGCAGCATTTTTTAAGTTTGCCAAATCTTCCATGCTTTTAATTTGACTTCATATAGAAATTCAAGAATTAGGTAGCCGTTAGTTCTTGATCAAGTTGTTGACTTGCACTAATTTTAGTCAGGATTTTGTAAAGGAAAACCCCAAATGTGGCATGTTTTATTTGGTGTTATGCAAAATCTAATGTCTGTAAAGTATTGGTCAGACTTTTTGTTTTAAAATGCAGTTTGCGTGACAATTGTAAATACTTTGTGTACAATTTGAGATGGTATATTTACTACACTGTACATACATGTGATATTGTATCATTTTGTTTTTGTAAAGCAGTTAATTTCTGTATAATATACGAATCAAACTATTCCAGTGTTGGTAATAAAATGTTTTGCTCTTGACCATATTTGGAAACTAACAGAACCAGAAAGTCTAGACATTTTCTACGTCCAGGTTTCTTCGTCTGTGCTTGTGTGTAATACAATGTAGTTTTGGTAATATAATTTACTAGTAGAATAATTAAAATGTAATGAATAGTTAAAACTTAATTTTCTAAAGTTTGTTTATTTTTTTTTATTTGTTTGTGGGTGGTAGTATTTCATCAGTGAATTGCCTCACTCAGCATAGGGTAAAACTTACATTCCTGAAATTGAACATCCCCAGCATTTCTACATGTAGTGTAACCTACACACATAAACAAAATTTGTTGCATGAATGACAGGAAGAATCACAAGGATATATCTACATTAGTATCCATTTAGCTCTCTTATCTTAGTTAAGCCTACTTATCCTAGTTAAGCCTACTATTGAATATGTCATGTCTTTTGTAATCAAAAAGCTGACTTGTTCTTGGTATACAGCTAGGCATAATTGGATTGTGTTTGCTATAGTCCTACTGCAATTTAACTACTCGCTATATTTTTGGAGCGTGTCAAAAAGTACAGAAGTACAAAAGACAGAGCCACACTTACAAAAGCCTCTCATAAGTTAGAAAACAGTAGAGAATGTTTAATCAGTAATGCAGCTATCTATACATATCTACTCCATGTACACCCTGAATAACATAGCACACATATACATTTTTCCTTCATGAAATAGTATCCCCGTCATTTAACATTATATTGGTGTTACTATTGAAAGTGCAATTGGGAATATAAGACATTCACATTTGTATTAAATGTAGACGAGTTCCCATGTTCCCATGGAAGGCAATCCTGAATGACGTGGATCCACTACATTTTAAACCTATGTTGGAGTCCTGATCCAGGTGAGCAACATCCTCTTTCAAGGCTTCACTTGTGCTTGTTGGCTTGCTGTGGTTGGTATTTTGAGCAAGTGTTCCACAAATACATAACCAAACAAATTGGGATGAAGAATGGTAAAGGGACATTATTCCATTACCCATACAATTCTTCACTTTACACAAATTTTTTTCATAATGTGAACCTTAATCACTAGAGATTAAGGTTTTACTTTTTACTTTTTCAGTAAAGTTCGTCTTTTCCAATGTTCTATCGAATTGTTCAGCATAATCATTCAAATGTATGCTACAGTTGTGGTTAATGGTTACACCATGTGGTTGATTTCGATCGATAATTGGTAGTAATAGTAAAAGCATATGTATAGTAATTATAAAGGAATATCTATAACAAATTGGTAATGGCTTTAACAAAATTGTAATTTGTGCTTTTGTGAACATACTCTTGCTTCACAAAATTTGCAGTGACCTTGTAACAGACCTATTGCAATAGCCTGGAAAACACACCCACACACGCACACGCACACACGCACACGATTAACATAACGCGAATGATTAACAAAGCGAATGATCAATAGTCAAGGAAAAAAGTGTAATAAACTTTGATCATAGATATATCATAGCCTACCTGGATGTAAAGTAAATGTAATATAAAGATACATTTTTTGACATGGCTTACCACGTGTAAACTTATACTTTGGGGTCTTCAAGTAATGTCTCGCGAGATGCAGTCTACTATAGCGTGTATGTTTTGCGTAACGGTAAAGGACTGAACGAGGGCCATGATTTGGTTATCGCGATGTTTTTATCAGCTGTTGAGTCTGTTTTTAGAGTCCGGTGCATGTACCGACAACACGTGGGGAAGGTTTTAGAAAGGAGACTTGGAGATACATTTAGTCCGGAATAACAAACTTTGACACAGTTCACGCCACCGTGGCGGCGTTGAAGACGCTAATATTCTGTAAGTAGCATGGTTAATGGAGCAGCAATAGCTTTGATGTAAAACGCACAATTTAAAAAAACGACCTACTCTGAGAACCAATGTAAGTGATGTCATTGCCGTTCAATCGTTTTGTTGTTGAATGCAAGAGGCAATGTTGAAAAGAAGTGGATCAACTGGCTGACTTAATGGGCTACATGTAGTCGGTAACCTGCGTCCTGAAGGTGCTAGCAAGCTCGCGTGTATTTCACCTACAGCGCTGCTCGCCTTTCTTCTACCCTCTTTCTTCGGTTTGAGGTGTCGAAAACAAATGAAACCGCGATATCCTTCTCTGGTATGTGGCAGTAATTAATCGCCTCTCTGCTGACCTGAATTGCAGCAAACAGCATAGGAGCAGCACTAACGTACACATCCTTCACCAGAGCTAAGCCTAGCCTAGCGTGAGGTTTCAGGGCCCAGTCCGTCTGCTAAGTGGAGTGTAAAACATTGCCCTGCAAACGCGTATGACCACATGCGATTCTGTTAAACCTAAGGTTATTTTGGAATAGCTTCTTCTGAAATTGATCGGCGAGAGTAAACGTGAAGCTGTTTAGCCACACACAAGAGGCTTAAATGGTTTAGGCTGCCTAAGGCCGTGCCATTTCATATAAGACAAAATTATTTTTTGGTTACGGTCGTGATCAAACGACTCTTCGTCACCTCAATGTTTTATACGCAGTGTTCTGAAATGTAAAATTATGTCTGCTATGCATGTATTTGTATAAATGCTTTACTCAGTATGGCTGACCAACTTGATAGACTAAATTATGCGCTGCGGCCTACCATGCAGCGTCTACCAACAGTGTAGGTCAAAGTCGGTGTTTCGTAAACCTGTCATATTGCCTCGTTTTAAAACTAAGTGCAGTATTATCGCCGTGTATTGCATGTATTATTTGTGTAGCGGCGCGTGACCAAAGTATATAGAAGCGGTTGCTTACTAATGGCTACATATAGGACAAAGTTGAATGGTAATGTCCTTCATTTATTATTACACACTGGCAGAGTGAGAATAATTGTGACAGAGCACTTCGCCTTTGGCTACATCGCTGACTTACAGTAGGATTTTGACGACGCAACGAGAATGTGTTCAAAATCGCGAGTGAGTGAGCAGGTGGGTTCTGAACCGTGAAGTTAATGCTACACCCATGTGGTATCAGTGTCTCCAAGGTCGCGGAAAGGACCTGACACGTTTTCTAGACTCAAAATGCTAGACGCGCACGCGGATACTGTTGGGCATTGTAGGCTCTTTAACCTTGCCAAACTTACCTGGCGACTATAACATTGAGAAAAGATGTGTGTTGCATTTTCAATGTGACACGAAAGTGGGACTGTATTCCATTACAACTAATGCGCTACTTCAAAAGTTATGCTTCAAAAATTAGTTATGCTGAAAATACACCCTATATCTTCCAGCATCCCTTCACATGACAGAAGAAACGATTGCTCTTAATAGTGCTAGCTAATTAAATCCACAGTTGTTACAACTTCGAATCTAGATGCCTTACCGTAGCAGATGCCACAAGAACCAGAAATCGTTTTCTTTCTGCACATTTTTACCAAAGGACATTAGACGAACGTCGGTTATGATCAGGGTAGTAACCAGATAAAAAAAAAGTATATATATAAAAATAATTGGGCCCCACTACCACTAAAATAAAAGCATTTCTATGCAGCTCTTGTAGTACAGTTTGTATGACCCAAAATTTCGATATTCTAACGCATTTGCTGTCCTATAACATGTTGTAACATGCCATAGTCTATTCCATTTGGTCAACTTTGATTTCAAATGACTATCACTATCACAAGATGTTCAGCTGTTATTTGGACTCGAAAAATAAGAATGAATTAAATACAGCGTTAATCCTAATTTTGTTTAATAATAAATGGCAACTGCCAAGGTAAACCCTGCAGTAAGTTAAATTCGGCACAATGCTGCTCACCTTCTTTGGTGCGGAGTGGGGCTGGTTCATTTGCTGAGGTATAGGTACAATCTTACAAGGGTAAAGCTGTAGCTGGGCCAGACCACATCAAGGAAAAACACAAATATTATGCATACAATCATGCTGAAAGTCTGACATTTGTAGCTGAAATTGAATAAATAAAGACAAACATTAGACATAAACCTTCAAATGTGTGCAAAAATGCACATTTGGTATGTGCTTTGCTATTTTTTAATAATCATAATTAGCCTATCGTCCAATAGGTGGCAGTAATGAATAGGCTTTGACATGCCAACTAGCCAGTGTATCTCAATGGAATGAGCAATGTGTTAATTTTCATTGTTAAATTCAACTTTCTTCAAGAAAAACTGCTTGACCTTATTTTTTCTTAATTGACTTTTTACTCCATTTTATTTTTGCGGGAGCCATGAGGAAATTATTGGGTACTTGTTTTGTAACATGCTTTGATTTAAGTTATCAGAGAGGGCAGAGAGAGGACTTAACCATTTAATGTAAATATGGGGGGGGGCAATGCATTAATTTATAAATGTTTTACTTTTCAGGCAAAGTTCACCTTTTCGGCTCCTCTACAATTTGCACCCCTAGTAACAATGAATTGATCGCTTGGTCATTAGCATCTGCACTTGTTGGTTGCCATTGTATAGGAAATGAAATGTGATCATGTGATCATGTCCTATTCATTGGATGGAGGTCTATGGCATGGTGAGATTTGGTTGACTTGTCAACTATTGTTACTTGGCTAATTGGTACATTGTTCCTCTTTCAGGTGTAGCTGTTAGAGTCCCAAGGAGATGCCTCTGAGGTTCCGCTCGGTAGTTCCTTATACACTGCCTGGAGTGCTGGTGTTGATAGGCTGGTGGTGGTACATCTCAAGAAAGAAAGAGCGAATCACCAGCCACGAAAGCCTTGAAAAGATCCCCGTTTCTGTGGACTCCATAAATGCCCCAACAGAAAGCAGAAATGGTTTAGTTGAAGAAGACATGGTGTCCCCAACAAATGACGCAGCTCTCGTCTACCAGCGTACCAGCAAACCTGAACCTCTTACCATTGGCAATCAAAAACCACAAGAAGGAAATGCACAGACCCTCATGCCGGACAACAATGCTCCACAGGAACAGATTTCTGTGGCAGCTCGGTACCTTGGTAGTGTTGGATTAGAGCCTGAGAATAATACAAGTCCATATTTGACAGTGCTCCATTCTAGTAACAGTGAAAGCCTTGACTCCCATGGGTCAGAGAATGGCTGCAAGGACCTAGAGAAATGCCCACTATCAGTCTTGAAACAAGAGCCACAGGAGGTTAAAAAGCCACCCACAGATTCAATGTTGGAAGCATCTGTCTCATCCTTCCAGTCTGTGCCATTTGACCAAGCTAAGATAGCCTACTCCACTTCTTTACAACTTGTTAATGCCAAGAGGCCTGAGCCTGAGGGGGAGGTTGCATCGCAAGGTGTATCAGTGCCCTGTGTGGCACAGCCCTTAAAGGACTGCCAAATTGGCAATAAAAAGGACATGGTCACCCAGAATGTTACTTCATTGGATATAGATGCCAAAAAGATGAGCACATCACCGCACTTTCATCAACACATCTTAACTAGTGCACCTATTTATTCAGACCCTCCAATGTATGCACATATTGAAGAGTCTACTACACCACACCACTCCTCAGAGGAGGCTATTGAACTCCCAGGGCAGCGGCTTTGCAGCACTACCAATAAAGAGTTGGAGCTTCTGGCTGCAGGTCTCATTAATGAAGTAATCTCTGCAGCTACCCAGGAGGTCTTTGGTGTTGCCAGTTGTCAAGATTCAGAGAATGAGCAACCTGGGTCCAGTGTTGGCATGCTGTTGGCTAACATTGGGCCCTTCACAAAAGAGCCAGTAACGGTTAACAGCCCCACCCCAATGGGTTGTGAGTGTAGAGATGCAGTAATCGAGGAGGACAAAAACAGGATTATTAATGGATTCACCTCAACTGTCATGTTGGAGCCGTCCAAGGTTAGCGAAACTGATGTGGAGAATGCATGGAGTGGCCTCAGCCCAATGATGGCACACTTTATCCAGTTACCAAATCCAGTCTCAAAGGATGCAGTTGATGAGATTGGAATGACAGAGGGATCTGCTAGCAGCACATGCGTCTCTGAGGATGGAACTAGCATAAACAACCTCTGCACCGGCCGCCCTGGCAAAAAAGGGGATCTGTTAACTGATATTGACATGTCAAGACGAGAGACTACACTACTCAACCAATTGGCTGAAAAGGTCCCCGAAGCTGCTGTGCTTGACTTGACAGGAGGGAATACACTAGAAGAATTGTGTGAGATAAAAAATCTTAATGGAATTGGTTTAAGGAATGGAACTAACAGGACCAGTGAAATGGAGACTGATCAATCTGGAGGTGAGTTGTGATACCAAATCAGAATTTTAAGTATTTTAACTCCTGCTTGAGTCATTTACTATGCTAGTTTCTATTAGTCTCTCCTCTTGAATAAATCAAAATGGAGTAAATCTTTGCATATTCAATCTTTTGAAAAGTCATGTTGCTGTAGGCCAGGCACTTGTAGATCTCAATTTTGGGGGTAATAAAAGAATTGCTATTTTATGAATGTAACAGGACGATTCTTAAATACATTATCCTAATATGTATTTACAATGGCTCGGCAATAAAACGATAATGATGAGTGCAGTATAATTCTCTTCAATAGACGTAAGGAAGGAAGTTCGACATTTATTGCTGTGACTATGTCTGGCTGCATGCTACATAACCAATCGTATTGACAGTTGCAAATGCAACGAAACAGAATGGAAAATGTTTTCTGGATTTGTCTAGTGTGTGGCAATATAACTCATTGTGTTCTCCTGCACTGTGGACATGCGTGCCTTGTTGTATTATTACTGGTATTACTGGTACCATTTGGTGTTGACTAACGATTGAACCGGTTTGACAAATGTTACATATGGCCAAACCCAATCATCTATGTACGTCCTTGTTTTTGCCACTGGTGGCCTCATATTGAGTGTCTGATCATATTTTGGAGAGGATCCCTACAGAGAGATGATACTTTATTCTTTAACTTTCACTTCATCCGGTTTGTTATTGACTCACTCTGAAATCAAGAGTTGAGTGCAGGCAAACATTTGTTGTGTTTGACTACAAAAAATGTAGCGTGGTGGTAATAAATTTTTGGGTGGGTTGAGATTGTTAAGACAACAGGGAAATTTGCCATTCTGGGAACCAGACAAATGTTTTATTTGCTTTGGCAGAAAGTTAGGCTTCTCGTTCAGACAGATTTACAGATAAACGGCCTATCTCAGCCGTTTATCTAACATGGGCTGGTTTACATGATGACTACTAAAATGCCTCTATAGTGCTCCCTGTAAATAACTTCCGCACATGTGGAATGGTTGGTTGACTCCACTGTCCAAAGGTTATACATAAACTCGAGGATATATGGAGAAAAGAGAATGGCTTCATTTTTGTTAAGTTGTGTTTTCCGTACTTTTGACAAGATTTGGTAAAAGTTTAATTTGCCAACTGTCACTCAGCACTTGGGCGAGGCTTTGTTAGACACAATAACAAGCAGACCAGGTAAATACAAAAGTTGTATTTCTCTGTAGGGATCCTTTCATAATTCACTTTTAGAAAACAGCAGCAATATTGCAATACCGCTCTATTGGCAGGGGATGGCAGTGTTTGACTTTCAGCATCAGTTTGTCTAATGTAGCATAACATCAATACCCAGTCTCAGTTTGAAGTGCAGTCTCCCAGCACCAGGCACACGTCGAAACAGGCACTCGTGGGCACGACACAAAAGCAAAAGCCACAACATAACTATTACCTGTACTGTATAGTAATAACCCTACATTGTAATGGATATTAAAACTCCTGATATTTTCAATGTTCCGCTGAACGTGCACATGCAGCTGGAAGTATTCGCCCTTCATCTTTCAGACTTCCTTTGTCCTCTTGCCACCATGTTGTCCACCGCCACACCTGGCAGGTGGACAGAACTACCCTGTGGTTTCCAAATTACCTATTTCTGTTGTGTAATGCACATCATGATTGACATTTCTTCATCATTTATTATGAAGAAACTAAACATTTGGGGGTTTTCTTTGGTTTTTTTGCCAAATTATCTTGTGTCAAGACCATAAAGGAAATATGTTTGCAAATGTATGAAATTAACTATAAAATAAATCACAACTATAGGGGACATCAGATTTCCACATACCATGTAAAACCTTTAATAACACTATGACCATTTAATTATTATAAAAAATTTATAAAAATTAAAAGTATTAAATTGTCAAACACTTAAATGTATCAACGAACAAAGCACAAACTTTGAAAATTATGAACATGAATTACATTAACCTTGTCTTGCACTTGTCTTGCACTTCATGGTGAACACAGGATTATTAGCCTGCACAATAACAGGAGTGAACTAGGTTAGTCTGAACACAAACTACTCAATACACTTCCTTGGTGGAGACCTGCGCTCCTGATGTTGTAGGCGTGGTATTGTTTCAGTATTTGTATCGAGATGTTTAGGAGGGTATCGTATCAAAGTCATCATTTTGGTGACTTTGGTGATTCTAATTTCTATCCATCTTGTTGCCAGGAAATGCCATGGATATATATTAGGAAATATGCTTCCAGCTAGTATGTTTTCTCACTTACTTGAATTATCGACATCTCTCTGGAGGCCTTTCTTATAACTTGTTTTCTGGTGCAGAAATGTGGTTGTCTTCCCCTAGAAGTAGTTTACTACACGTAAAATGGTTTATCATTGCTGTTTGTAGCATGGACATGCAAGTTACTGGTGATTGTGTACATGTCTAGGTTCAGATGTAAACAGTATGGACTCTGTGGATAGTGGCTGCACCATGGGGGCCATGGACAGCCAAAGCAACAGTGCTACAGTCTCCAACTCTGAGCACATCATTTGGGAAATCGAGGTACCAAAGGTGAGTGGCGACCAACACTTCTCAGTTAATAATTGCTTTGACTGTTAGAATTAATGAAGATTTAATTGTATACAACCCTACAAGGCATGTTAAAATGTATGCTAACCTCAGAGGGCTGGGCAATTATTTTACAAAACTTCTTGGTACGTTAATGTCTTTTTCATCAAACAGCACCTGGTGGGAAGATTAATTGGGAAGCAGGGAAGATATGTGAGCTTTTTAAAGCAAAACTCAGCTGCAAAGATCTACATTTCAACCTTGCTGTATACACAAGAGTTCCAGATCTGTCATATAGAAGGTGAGTAAGGGGGGAGCATGCTTTATATTTATTAATTCCCTTGAAATGCTAATGACTTAATAATGTAAATGTAAATGTATTGAATGAATGTCAAAACATCAGCATGTAGTAATTGGTACCAATAAAAGTAAATAAAGATTATTGATGGCGGGTTCAGTATCTCGTTACCATTAACAAAAATGTTTTCAAATAAGCATAACATGCATCGCTCTGTTATCCAGCTCCATAACCAATTTTAAAACCCGTGCCTTACGGCTTCTCAATTTACTATATTAAATAAATGATAGCAATGTGACTTGTGTAATAGAATGCAATGTGATATTCTATTCTATTGGGTGCAAATACCATGCTGTGCTGTACCCTGAGCAATCATGCTAAGATGCTGTGATGTGAGTTTCCTTCAACACAGCTAATACTTAATATTTAGAAAACAAAACTGCTACTTTTTACTGGCTAACATAACTACTTGCCTCGAAAAAGCTGAAGCTCTTTCTATTGGCTGCATTTTAAACATTTAGCCATCAGTTGACTTGGGCATGAGCACTGAAAGGCGGGTTATATTGCATTTAGGCTCATGTTTATTCATTTACTGTGGAATCGCAAGTCATGCCACTGTGCGAAATGGTACAACTAGAATGTACTGCACCAAAATGATGGCAGCCAGTAGAGATGACTAATATTGAGTTGAATATAGTTGGCCTGAACTTCCTAAATAGACATTTTATTGCGCCAAGCTTTTGGCCATCCAAAGAATTGTCAGGTAGTGCCAGTTTTCAGTCTTGAACATCAAGACAGCAGTTTGAGCTATACAAGAAACTGTATGGTTTCAAGGCTGTTTCATGCTTTATTTAGTAATTTAGATTTGCCAAAAGTGACTGCTAGTTGCTGTTGAGAACAGTCAAAGCATCCAAGTAATGAATGTAGTGCAGACGACCAACATGTTTAGATTTGTTTCACTTCATGTTTTTGGTGCGCTTTGTATGTGGATTTCACAGCAAGGTCTCCCATGATTATAAGAACATTTCACTCAATGTTACCAGCCTGGTTAAGGTTTTGTATATGCTTACTAATTCATTTTGGGTATGGCTATCCTTCCAGGAACACAGCAACAAGTTGACAAAGCCCTGTCATTAATTGGCAAGAAGTTTAAAGACTTGGACTTGACTAACCTGTATGCGCCGCCACCATCACCACTTAGTCTTCCTTCACTACCAATGACATCCTGGGTAAGGCTGGGTGTTTTTTACCTTTCTTAATATGTGGAACGTTGGTTTAATTATGGACCTGGTCAGGGATAATCCACGACTAGGTGTATTTTATTTTTTATTTTTTTTGTCTTATAGGAGTGATCTGATTCATAAATGCATTCTGAAATTTGAAGCGCTAGTCTTATGTAGTCTTGTTGTAATTTAGCCTTTCTGAGGCTAGTGCATGATTTAAATGTATTAATTTCCAAAATCAAGAAATGCTTAAACCCTCCTCCTGCAATTGTTTACAGGCCCTCCATCACTTCATCCTTGTGCCAGGCTTGATTGCCATGATTGTCAAATCCATTTAGTGTACCCTTGAGTTGTGTAACATTTAGCTATTATTATTATTTTGTCAAATATGTAGGCCCTCGTTCTCTGGCTTCTAGATAGCTACGGTTTATTTCATTGTCATTCTCAAAGTGCTCCACATGATTGAGCACCGTCCAAGCGCAGTGTCATTGTTGACTCCAATGCAGTTGGGATACAGCTACAATATTCCTTCAGGAGCAGCATGCATATTTCTATGGGTGGACCCAATTAATAATTTCCCTGTCATCATGCCTCAGCGCTTAACAGACTCTCAACAACTGGAGGCATTATGGCCTGTTGTCTTCTGTAGAGCTGTCTATTAATGAGGGCTGTGAATTTTGTTGAAGCATATCATGTGTTTTTTTTTAACTTGGAAAACGTATTGCTTTTAAATATTATATTGTTTTTAAATATTACAGCATATCTGTTTTCGTCTTTCAATAAAATATCATAAAAGTATCTCGAATCTCTTAGCAGTTGGTTTCAATTGCAAAGTGAACTGCCCTTTTTGTGAAACAATTGGTAAGTTAGAGATGGCCCACAAGTGACGTAACTCTTTTTGTGTGCTTTTGTGTTTTTCTTATTAGCTTCTGCTGCCAAGCGGTGTGACGGTGGAAGTGATTGTTGTGAATATTGTATCAGCAGGACACGTCTTTGTCCAGCAACACACCCATCCCACCTATCACGCTCTACGCAGCCTGGACCAGCAGATGTTCCTGTGCTATTCGCAGCCAGGCACTCCTACTCTGCCCTCTCCAGCTGAGGGTATGAACACATTCCCATGGGTATAAATCAGCCTCCATATGGATGCATATCCATATGCTTTTATACCTTTTTTTTCTTTTCTTTTTTTTTTTTTAAGTATGGCTTTACAATGTTTTAGAATACTGTATTTGTATAACCTTTTGATAATTGTGCGTCTTTAACCCTACTTGTAATTTATCAGGGATGGCAATTACACAATTATCCAGTTGCATCAGTTGTGGTCTTGTCAGATTCTTTGATTCATGTCAGACTTTTCAAATGTTTTGGTGGCAAAAGATGATTTCACTGACCGACTGCTGCTTTCTCAATTAACTCTCTTTGGCAAATAGAATGAGTAAATGTTGAGTGCAATGTGGTCTTTTGGCCAGCGGGTGGCAGTACGATGTAGACCTACTAGTCGCCAACAAATGGCTTATTATCATAGTCCCATGGATACGATCTTCGGTTGGCTAGCACCTACAGACTATTGGGTCATGTAGTTTCCTCTCAGGACCAGTCGTCCCGTACTGTGGCAACAAGAGGCAGTAGGAAAACAAGTGGATGTAGTTTTCTTTTGCACCCAAACAAAATGTCTCAAAGCCCGAACCACATAATAGCCCACTTTATTTAAATGAAATGACATCTACTAGAATTGCAGTTTTAAAGAAAGGTTTGCGACACAAACACTGATTCAGAAAATGTTAAACCTAACCAAATATGCAAATGCAGTTTCTGTTGCTGTAAATGAAAACTCAACATTGAAGGATTCTCAGTAATGTGCCTCTATTCTGTTGTGATGCTGATGCAAGCAAGGTGCAGATTACTGTTAGTTGTTGGTGTGTGGATCAGACTATGGTTGTTTTGACAAAAGGACAGACGATGTAAACTGGTGGAGAATCTTAATTGTTTCATTGCAAAATTAACTGCCCTGCATTGAAACTATTAAATGGGACAATGCGTGTCTTCTGCTTAGTAAAACATAAAGAATATCAAACAAGGTGCAATAAAGAAGGTACATGGTGTAGCCAGAGTGGCCTATGCAAAGAGACAGGTCAAGATGTCAGACATGGTCAAACTCAATACTAATCTGTGTGTCTGGCCGATTTAAAGTCCTTTCTAACGAGACACTGAGTTTACGGAGAGGAAACCTTGTCGGGTATGAACGCTTTTGACGGAGGAGCGGAGGAGAACAAGAGTAACTAGAGACCAGATTCAAAGCCCCATGGTCCGTTAGTTACACAGGTTACTTCACAGACCACTCTGACCTTCACAGGCTGGAGCAAATTGGCCTCAAGTCAAGGGTGTGTTAAATGGATAAATGAGATGGAGGGACGAGAGATGAAGGATGACGAAAGCTTCTAGGACCCTTTTTGACTTAAACAATAAGGAGGTATCACAAATATATTCACTTATAAATTGGTAGATTAATACAAATGGTTGAGGTGTGGACCTGCAATTTACTGGTATTTTTTCGAACCAATTTTGTTAATGGAGTTTAATTTACTATCACTAGTCTTGAATGTTTACGTATCTTTGTGAAACCACAGAAGAGATGATATACTTGTGTGTTGTGAAATGGTTATTGTGGTTACTATTTTTGGTTTTGGTTTTCTGTCACAGGCATGGTGTGAAGATAGCTTTGTTTTTCCAGTGCTTCTTTTAGTGCTCTACATTTTGTTAAAGGAAAGTCCTTTGAAAGATCCAGATTCATGATCTGCACAATGGAGAATGGAGATATGCTACCAGATATGCTACCAGAATGGAGATATGCTACCAATGCTCAATTTAAAGGCCAAAATGCTGATGGGTTGTTTTCCTCTTTCAGTTGGTGTGATCTGTGCAGCACCGTCGGTAGAGGGGGCTTGGTGGAGGGCCCAGGTCATCACCTTTTACAAAGAAACAAATGAAGTGGAGATCAGATACGTGGACTATGGTGGCTATGACAGAGTTAAGATTGACACACTGCGGCAAATAAGGTACGTTTATGCAAGGACAAATATATTCAAATTACTGAATGGAAAAATGGAATTTGCCATGACTCAAATTAACAGATCTGTCAATTGAAAAGATGGAAAATTGCATACTTTCCAACCCATTTCAAGAAATGCAGCTCAGGTCATGGCTGGTAGCAGGTAGAGACTCCATTTCAGATTCGCTTGTCATTCAAACACAAACACACTATAATGCCCCCTTCTGTATATGTTATCATGACATTGAAGTATAAATGCCCGTAGCTCTGTAAAGATGCGTGTCTGTATCACAATGTGGAACTGCAAATCCAGCTTTAGTTTTAAATCCAAACTAAATTTGTCACTAAATGTTTTGTAAAATGACTTAACATTTTTGCATTAAATGTGTAAAATGATTAACATTTGTATTATGCAAAACATTATATAACATTCCATAAAATTCTCTATTTCTTTCTCTCAGGTCAGATTTTGTAACATTACCGTTCCAAGGTGCTGAAGTATTGCTGGACAACATTGCTCCTCAGCCAGGTAAGTCAACATTAGGGTTCTCTCTATAGGTGGATATCTGCAACTTCATGCAGAATCTGAAAGCAAGGGACAAGATCAGAAGCATTCTGTTTTCCGTTGGTAGTCTGATTATATAAATATATTCAGAGTAGTGTTGACCAATCACGTTTGAGTGGGCTTTGGTTGCATTCTGGTAAACACCCTGTGTGGAGAGCAGAAGAGCAGAACGCATTAGATATTCAGTCTTGGAACCCATCGGCTAACTGCTGTCTGACTACGATTTAGCCTTTTATTAGATTTGCATTTATTTATCTGCATTCATATTAGAGGTTGATTCTCTGAATCCGCAAAGGAATTTCCCCTCCATTCACCAGGTCGGTCAGATATGAAACATCTTTTTTTATGTATAGATATACACTAATTGGCCACGTTATTAGGCAGACCTTGCTAGTACTGGGTTGAACCCGCTTTTGCCTCCAGAAGTGCTAGATTGAACAAGGTGCTGGAAACGTTCCTCAGATTTTGGTCCATATTGACCCGATGACATCACGCAGTTGTTCCAGATTTGTCGGCCGCACGTCCATGATGGGAACGTGCCGTTCCACCACACCCCAAGGGTGCTCTATTGGATTGAGATCTGGTGGCCATATGAGTACTGTGACCTCAATTTCATGTTCAAGGATTGACTTTGGATGGCTTAAATTATGGTGCTGATCATTGAACTTTGATTGCAAGTTATAGTGCCCCCTTCTGGTTGGGACGAATTTCCGGTTTACATACTGTATTTAATTTGACAACTCTCAGGTATCCACGCTTGGAGTGGTGGATTTTTTGTTATGCCCCATTCACTTTCCATAATGAGGTGGAAGAAAAGTTAGACGCAGAATAACAATAGTGTGGCTTGCTTTGCGTCAGTTATGTCAGTTAGCAGGTATCTCCGATCCTGTGTTATTACAACATTTCTGGGGTGTGGGGGGGCTGGCACATCGTTGCTTCTTACAAGAGATAGTAAGCATTTGTAAAGATGATGTGCTCATTGTCAGACAAAACAAAGTAACAACAACAAAGTAATCACCGTATTTTAAATGCAAAAGTACAATGGCAAAAAGTATCTAGATAGAAATTACATATATAACCTTTTACTCTGATCAAATACAATTGACAAATTCCCCCCCCCAAAAATGTTAATATGTATTTAAAATACATGTAATTGAGATTATGCCCATCTTTGCCTTTTGGCAAGCAGGCTAAGACAACCCATGTGTCAGAAAAATCTGAAACAAAGTTGCTGTAGTAGTTCCAAACTGCTCACTGAGTGCAAACTGGCTACTACTACAACCTGGTTAGACATTGTCTCACGTCAAACTCCCTTCACGTCTCAGGTTGTAAAACAACCTGGTTACAGACATTGTCTCACGTCAAACTCCCTTCACGTCTCAGGTTGTAAAACAACCTGGTTACAGACATTGTCTCACGTCAAACTTCCTTCACATGTCTGAGGTTGTAAAACAACCTGGTTACAGACATTGTCTCACGTCAAACTCCCTTCACATGTCTGAGGTTGTTAATCACACTGTAAACAATGAGTCGTATACAGAGGAAGTCTGGCTCCGCTGGCTTCACCGGAAGCTTCAAACATTCAAACATAACTTGTCATGAGACAATGTAGCAATGTGCTTCGAGACTGACGTTAGGGTGCTTGCCCAGTAAGTGACATTAGCAAGTGAATCGTTTGACGTACAATGATGACAGCATGATTATAATGTGCTATCCCATGGAAAAATTATCATTAGCCCTGTTCCACTGTTAAAATCCTTGAGTCTTGAGTCCTTTTTTTCAATTGTTTTATTCCAAAGAATAAAACAATTCTTTGGAATGAAACATTTATTTGGTGTCGGTTTGTTGTGACTCTAGCTGTAGACTTGTCTCCTAACACGCTGGGTTATTGTCATGTGTAGTTTTTCTTCTGTTGGTCATTTGCCAGGATGGTGTCATAGCTTTTCTCTGACATAGCCAGAACTTATACGCTGCTTACTACTCTGGATTGTCCACCTTTCAAACTGTCACATTGACCATCTCTCGTGATGGTCTGCTCATATGCCAGTGATCCACATTCCTGTCCTTGTGACAGTTTGTGGGTTACGGTTTACTTATTGTTTATTTATACAGGGTGCAACAAACGTTTAAAGTTGTATTTATATTTTTATTTTAGTAATTCAGAATTTCTATTTATTTTTTTATTTATAATTTGTAAGTGTTTTCCTTGACATCAAACCTTGGGTCACCTGCTTTAGTTGATGCACTGTCAAGAATGTTACATTAAATTGGTCAGCTAGCATGGCAGAGTCTCAGACAAAAAAATACTTGCAAACAGTGTAGGTAACATGGGTTTTAATGTTTGCTTGTATTCTTGACTCTTCAACAGGAGAGGATAGATTTTCCACAGAGGCCAACTCTGCACTTGAGGACTTGACTAGAGGAGTGGCACTGCTTGCGCAGGTGAACATTGATGCATCAACTAAAAGTTTCTGCATTGTTGCTCCATGTCCAAAAACACACTGACATGTTTTTGTCTCGTCAAAGGTTTCAAACTATGACAACAACACGGGCCTGCCGCTTATCCAGCTGTGGAACATGGTTGGAGATGAGGTATGTGGCCCTATCAAGATTTCATACAAGGTCTGTTTACCTTAAATGGTATGAAATATCAAAACACTGAGAAATAACAAAAAAAAACCCTTTTTCTCCCATCCAGCTCATTTCAATTAACCGCACACTTGCTGAGAGAGGATTCAGCACGTGGGTTGACAGCTTTTGATCCTGGCTGCAGCCTCACCTCATGGCGCCCCATTGGGAATCCAGCACACTTCTGGACATGCAAAATACTGTTTTGTGTTTGTTTTTTGGCTTAATTTTTTTTTATTGGAAGTGACGTATATGCTACCAGAACCAAGTACTGATTCCGAGTAAAACACGTTTCATTTTTTTTCCTCACTCATCCTTCACAACTTTAAAACTTCAAGGAGGAAATGGTGCTTGTAAAATCAAAAAGATATAATGTAACAAAATAAAAGGTAATGTGGCTGCTCTTCCTCCGTCCTGTTTAAGTCTCCCCAAGGCCTCAGTAACACTAACTGGATTCCTCTGGATATTCAGTGTGATACGCATTGTTTTAATGTTCCCTATGAATCAGTATCACGTTATCATGATCTACATGGTTTATAGCAAACATGCCTTTTTTCCTCACTGTATCTTGCTTTGCAGGTTAATGAAAGTTTTGGGTAACTCATGGAAAAAAAAATCATCAAATATTGTTTTGGGGGTGGCACTGTCTTGAATGTTAACGGCACACTTTCTCAGGCATTTATTAACGTTACATTTCACTGGTATGTTAATGTTCAAAAACTGTCCGGCTTCTTTGGTTGAGTTTCTCCATTTGAATTGTCTTCCTTCTCTTTCCAATGATGGCAAACTGGGAGTGGCACTAATTGTTACTGCACAGATCAAATCTTTTAATTTCATCCACTGCAGGAGCCATATTACACAGTGCTGTGGACCTAGGAAGAACAAACCTCTGGTTACCTTAGTCTCCTGTGTTGATACCTGGCTTTCCTTTCTAGTCCCATTGATCTGAATTTGCTTGAACAGTACATTTAAGATTTGATCTGTTTTTGACAGCTGACAAAGGAGGCGAGTGTTGCTATGTGTAGCACAATGTTGTCTGATACAGTTACTCAAGGCCATGCCATATTTTCAGTTTGCATGTTAAATCTGGAGCAGCTGGCAATCCTTTTGACAGATTGTATAATGATAATATAGATGCTACAGCATTTGAAGTTATGTTTACATTTAAAGAACTAGGTAAATGAACAAAAGGATTGCTGATGTTACAGAGTAACAACACTAATTTAGCAAGTTTGCTACCATCTAAAACTTGACACCATGTGAAAAGTAAAGCCGTGGTGTGTTTGAGCAGATGGGGGCGGGGGGAAGGTTGGCGTGGTCTACATAACTAGATACCAGGATATACAGTACACAAATGGATCTCACTTTGGATCTCCATAACAAGCCCATAGCTGATAACATCATCCATTAGTGTGCCAGCAGCCATTTATTTTATTGTGTAAGCTCTGCAGACTCACATTAGTCTAGGTAGTTTTAGATGCACAGTTAAGTGCAGTTTATGGTAGATGAGCTTAATGGGAACACTGGTTATTTTCTAAAATGAAAGGCAAGGTGTTTGTTCCACAATGTTAAATCTCAAATGACAATATTTTATTAGGGAAAAAATTATTCATGATTGTGCCCCAATATGCCATTACTTGGCAGATGTAATGTAAATGGGTTAATTGGGACAATGGTTTTAAATTTGAGTGATATTGGGCACTTGATTTATTCACCAACTGTCCTACATTGC
>OMKQ01100214.1:25796-60958 GCA_900302335.1 Phycis phycis
TGTGGCCCCCCCCCCCCCCCCAAGATGGTCCGCAAGGGCTCTGCTGGTATGAGGGATTTTATTCTTGAAAGTGATTTATAAAACAATATAAATTATTAAAATATGTTGAGCAAATATTGCATCATGATTTGTTATTTTAAAGGGTCGCCCTGTGCATTCAATTAAACGTTTCTCATTGACGTTTAGTGTTAATGTTTTGCTAAATAAACACAATGGAAGATTAAACCATTGTGCAATGAGAATTTAGTGGTAAAACTAAAAGTAACCACTGCCTTAGGACGAGTCTTGAACAAGAGGATCTCGGAGTGCCCCAGTGACTGCCACGGTCTACTTCCGGTATCCTAGCGGAAGTGTGAAGATAGAAAATCAACAACTATGGCGACGTCCTTGATGCAGCTATATTATAGCGGTAACGAACACATTCATGTTATACGTTACGACAGTAAAGACTATTTTGCAACGTGCATTCAGAAATATAGCCACACAACGTGGAAACAAAGGGTTAGCATTCGCCATCATCGTTTCACCACGTGATATAGCGTGGCAGTGTTTGACACGCCGCTTTTAGTTTCCTAAAAAACGCAATACAATAGCAATACAGAGCAATTAATCTAAAGCCATATTTGACCTTTATGAGAGGCAGTAATAAGTTAGAGTATACAGTGAATACAGCCATCAACCAATAAACCAGACAAATATGTTGTGGCAAAATCATATTTCAACCAAACTTGTCCTACCGTGTGAATACGGTTCCAAACTTTTCGAGCCTACTGCCAGCCATTATAATAGAACCCTTCGAACGACGTCTAAAATGCAGCTTTATGCAAGAAATTCACCTCTCTCACTATGTGGGGTCTAGCATCAACCATTATAGGAAGGTCACTACCCGATCAGTACTGCGCATGTGCCATAGCTATCAATTTACGGCACCCTTACCGCATAACAAACATGAAAATAAAACATGCCGGGGTAGATTTGGGTGGAACCTATCGGTGTATTTGAAAATAACGAATAAAAAAGACGACGATTGCGTTCAATTGAATGCCCAAGCTGTTTGTGTTGTTATTAAATAACAAGACGTAATTCCATTGTTTGCAGCGTGTATACTAATGCTAACGCTAATGAATTGATTGACACCTGTTACTGTAGTTAAAGGAATAATACAGGCAAAAATACTTCCATTATCATAAAACGTCTAACGTCGATTTACGATTCATTCCAGAGTTCATTTTACATATATTTTATTGTTATATGCCATTTGTCCCTGTCTGTCTTCTGTTCCAGTGTGTTATTTTCCTGTTACCTAGAATTACTTTTGCTACCCCCGCTTTCACCAGCAGGAGGCAACATTCTGTAAATGGTATACACGAATAAAAGTATTGTAAGGATATGTATACAATATTATTAATAAATCTAAATTAATAAATCTGTAAATGCTAGCTAGATAGTTATGCTACGATACAATATGACACACAGCTGATCAAACTTTTCTGTGCTGGATGTTGATTGTGTAGTCTAGTGCTGAAGATCTTTCCCCGAACCTGACGGGACCCCACGGGTCGGGTCGAATTCGGTCTTAATTTCTGTTATTTTACACAGGCTCGGGCCGGGCTCGGGCTTGAGCGGTAAATGAGCGGTCAGGTGATGCATTCGATTAGCACGAGAAAGATGCGGGAAATGGATGCTGAGGAGGTGAATCAAAAGCTGGCCTCTGGCGATTACGTTTTAGTTGCACCATCAAAGAAAGCAATTCTAAGCTGTGGAAAAGGTTTGACCATGTGCATACTGAGGGTAATGAGCCAGTGGGTGATGTGAGATGCAAAAAATGCGGCATTCGACTCATTCTTGAAAAAGAGCTGTGTACGTGCATGCATGTGTATGCGCTGCAATTGCAACTAGGCTACTGCAGCAATGTCTCTGTGTGAGGTAGTAGCATCTACAGAAATCATTTAGCCGCGGTAAAATTAAATACTACACAAAATTATAAAATAGGACTTAGGACTGCGTTGTACTTCACCAGTAGACATGTCTTAATGATGCCAGAGTTTTAGGCCATAGCGTTTCTTGAAAGGAAAACTTGGCTTTTTCAACTTTTTGGATCCTATTTTCCGATCGGTCAAAGGGATTAATGCAGACAACTATAATTGAAATTGGTTTGTTTTAGGCAATTACGCCTTTCAATGTATGGATTTCTTGAGCTTCCGCATGATCTAGACCACAGGTGTCAAACTCAACACTGGAGGGCCGGTGTCCCTGCATGTTTTAGATGTTTCTCTACTCCAACACACCTGATTCTAATGAATGGATCGTTCAGGCTTCTACAGAGCTTGATGATGTGTTGGAGTAGAGAAACTAAAACATGTTTTAGAGAATCTAAAACATGCAGCGGCCCGGCCCTCCATGTATTGAGTTTGACACCCCTGATCTAGACTGTTTGTTATTGTGTCCGAACTCTAATGCAAAACTCACAAATCACTAGGTAGCATGCTAACCCCAACATCCCTTTGAGGGCCAATGGAGAGCATGTCTTTCCGTGTTGTGATAAATGCTGATATTTTGTTTTACAATGCAACAGACTTTCAGTATGCAGAATCAAATATCAGAGGGTGATTGAATCCGTTGTGGATTGGAGATACCAGCCCTGGAAGGAGGGCAGCTCAGTCTTGTCCGGGTTCAAGTGGTGTGTTGAAATTCATTGAGAGATGCTAGCCAGACACACAGATATTCGTGCTGACAGTATGGTTTAACTTTTGCCACTTCAGGGAGATGGTTCACTCTTGCTGCTTTATGAGGATTTGAAAAACATCCAGTTGTCAAAGAGGTGTTCGATGAGATGGATGAAGTTAGTAAGAGCTCTGAAGCAGTAGACTGAAGAAGGTGAGAAAAGATGGGGTCAAGAGGTGGTGGGGCAGTGGAAAGGTACCCAGGATAATACCTCACTGGGAGTAGGAGATGAAGAGTTGGCTATAGAACAGGTGGTGTTAGCAGGTGGGTGGGGAGAGCATATGTCATATCTTGTTTTATAATGGAGTTGAACAAAATCACTCACTAATTCAATCAGATTGGATTCTAGAGTCAAAGAAAGCCTTAAGCAGAACCTAGTATGTGATAGTTTGTGAGACGGGGGAAGAAAGAGGATAGTATGAACAGATAACAGGTGAGATGTTAACCTCTGTGTGGATGTTGAAATCACTGAAGTACCAGCAAACTCCTGGAAGGCCAACCATGCGTATGGTGGGCCATTGTCTGATGAGCCTCTAGAAGTAGTCGACCACTGGGAGGTATGACTTCCTCTCCCAGAAAAAAGATCTTTTTGCCAGGGTCACTCAGGCGGCTGTTGTCTTCAGTGGATCACCCTGTGCCTGTCTGTGTATCCCACAGGCTCTACAGCTCTGTACCTTCTGGCTGATCTGCCCTGGCTGCCACACTGCCTGCCGTACCCTTGCCCTGCTGGAAGTCTTTCGCAAGACTTCCAGCATCTGATTGATTATGGAATCACAATCATCAGTCATTTTAAGATGAGATCACCAGACACCATCTCCTCACCAGGAACATGGTGACATCTCCTAAGAGAATTTCAAATTGTAACCAGAATCTTAGGACTCTTGGGGGGAGTTCATCCAGTGCCCTTATGTCCAGCAGTGCCAGTGTTGGCTCGTGATCTGTCTCCAAGATCAATGTCAGATGAGCAGGTATGATACATTGTTTGCTGTCCATTATCACTCCCAGGTTGCAGACTTTACTGGAGGGGAGGACCGTAACACAGTAGTGTGTGAGTTGTTACATGGTTGTGTGGGTCTTTTCTGTGTTACTAATGAATGAACAAAACAAAGAAGGCATGTAGACATACATTCTATGAGCTGCTTGCTCCCTGACGTGAACACATTAACAACAATAATACAATTCAATATAAAATGCAATCAGCTACTAGCCAGGTTCTACCACTCTATCTTGTAAGGTATTTTCAGACCCTAATGCAGGAGACTTGTGAGACCATCCTAATCCCTTTCCTATTCTGTTTCTCTCTGCAGATCATTCTGGCCTCTATCCCACTGACCAGTCTGTGTTCTGTGGAGAGAGTTTCAGTTCATGACAAAGAAGGAGTGCCACAGCCATATTAATAAAAGAATAGCAGTGCAGGGAAAGTGCAGCAATTTATGGAGAAATCAAAACAGTTTTTATCCAAACCCTGACAAATTCTTTCCTATATTAACATCAACTTGAGCTGTTTGGCTTCTGGAAGTTAAACTTAACTAATACACAGATTTCAACAATGAATTAATACCCATCCAAAATTATACGACAAAAAGGATATACAGTATATTACCCCAAATACGTAACCCCAAACAATGGATTCCACTTGGTGTAACAGCATTATGCAACGTAATAAAATATGGAAATGTTATTGAGTTTCCAGGAGCTGAAACGAAACTACAGATTCAGATATTCACAATTTAGATATAAACATGTAACATCTAACGTTTCCGCATAAAAATATCTAAAAACAAGTATTTTGTTGAGTTGTATTATATTACCTCAGCAATCACATCTCACTTCCATTGTCAAACAACCTGCCTAGCTACAGCAGTCTGTCGGTTGGACAAACCAGCGAGGACGTATCTCAGACCTCGTACAAGGAAATAATAAGTAATCATTTTCATACCAAGCTGGCTCTTGCCAGGTGAGGCAGCTTCAGGGAACCAGTGGAGTGCGATGGCCAGAGTCTGGACCAGGAGCTGTACCAGGTGCTCTGACAGGAACTTACAGGTCAACATTAGCCTATACAGCCAATATAACAACACAACTGTTACAGCTTATGACAACAGATTGTTATTATCTTAAATATATGAGGTAATTGGTGTCATCGTTTTATAAAATTGCAACTTTAAAAAGACACATTTTTCAGTCAGTAAGTTATGAAGATCTGACAACTTGCTTAAAACATGCCCACAATTAGCATTTATGCACGCACCATAAGCGTCATGTTTATCTATCTTAATATGATATTAACATGGACATATCAAATTATATATCGGCTACACTTGCATGCAGGATGCAGCATTTTCCTTGCTGGCTACTACCTTTATTGAGAGTCAATTGAGGGAAACTTAAAGAGAAATTATGTTAAATATGTTAAGTGACAATAGTCATTGGTAATGATAGCGTGTCTTCTCCACAATAGTTTTTGAGTCAAGTGATCGGCTCCTGATCAGCGGATCACCAATCACGTGTTTACGGTGTATATCGGAGAAAATGTTGCATTCCAACAATTTTCTTGCAATACGTGAAAGAATGTACGTAATAACTAACAGACATTCATGTTCACTGAACGAAGATAATGATAACAAAATGCACATTCCTCACTAGAAATGCTAGAAAACCACATATGTTATAATATTGCAGCGCATTTTCCATCTCTAATCGTAAAAACCCTGAACCAGTCTATGACCCGAACATACATTCAAATATAATGGTGACACTAAATGAAAATCCTCAATAACAAACATAATGGTGGTTGTGAGATTTTGTACAATGGTACAGTAAAGATTGTAGTTAGCTCTTGCTGTAGCTAGCTGCCCTGAAATTGGCTAACACATAGGCCTGTCTTGATAGGTAGATTAAGGTGGTGTATTGTGCTGGCTGTCATCTGACACGGCTTAAGAGGAGGGTAAGGGAAGGAAAAGGCAGTGGAAGTGCATACCAACTACCATTCCAAATCCCTTGTTGTAATGCAATTAAGCACTAAAGCAGATAGTTGCCTGTTTCTACTATTGCTTGTTTCTACATATTCAGGCTGATTATTCACAATCATTCTCTGCATTTGCTGTATACGACTAGAATTCCCTCTACCACTGTAACCTATCATCTTTCTAAATGTTACGTGCATTCAGGTTTGGGATTATTTAACTCAACATTGCGAATAAATGAAGTGAAACATTGTCAAATAAATAGGACTAACTTCTGGAATGCCACCCAATGCACGTGTCCCCACTAAGAAAAGGTAGATAAAACTATTCTAGGGAAACTGGTTCCTTTTAATGGCTTTCATGATGTGGTATAAAAAAAGAGGCTGGCATGTAAATCCAGGCTCAGCTCAGGAATGTAATTTAGCCTCAAATAGAGAAAGTGTGTGTATGTGTTTGTGTGCATATTTGTGTGTGTGTGTGTGTGTGCAAAGTGGGTGGGAACTAAATGAAGGGAGGGGCATAATGAAGGGAGGGACAAAGAGCAGAATGCAAGTGTCGTAAATGTAATTGCAGTCTGGGGAAAGGCAGGTAACTGAGTACTTCCAAAGGTTAACTAACACTCCTTAGTGAGTGCGTCAACACAGGAATGGTGATAAGACAGAGAGAGACAGGTAGGCAAACCGCTACCCTGGATGGTTCTTGCTGTGCCTTTTGTGTTATTTCATAGTTTATTTTCAAAAGGGTGACTTACAATCAGGAATTATCAAAGGCAATGGAAACGTTCCTCGATTGTGGCTAATTTCTGAAGTACAGTCGTACTTTAGGCATTCTTCAGATTTGAACGGCACTATTTCATTCTTGAGAAGGGCCAGGGCCTCAGTGGCCTGAAACTGCTGCGATGAATGCCTTCTTCAAGGGAAAGTGGGGGCAAAAGTCATCACAGGAGATCCCCACAACCCCCACCACAGTAAATGTACAGACAACCCATGATGATGAAGATGATGAGGACGACAATACCTCTGGTTTCAAGAGGGACCCCATTCGTAGAAACTCACGCTTTTACCGCTCCATGAGGAAGAAGCGTTTGCCTTCATCAGAACAGTCTCAGAGTAAGTAAAGATTTTGTTTCATAGTAGTTACTTGCTCCTGAAACATAACGCAACGTCACCAACTGCCGTAGACTATAAGCCAAAGTACACCTGGGAGCATGTAGGGCAGGCTTACTGAAACTTCACCAAATCAAACCTGTTTGGTAGTCCTCCAGGTGGCTGCATGACACGCCTCCACATTGTGGTTCACATTATCCACCCTTGCTGGGGAAATCAGATCTTTTCATATGCTCAGCTTATGTAATCTTTGTAGGTGGTACCAACCATGCTGTCATTGCGCTCTGTTTCATGCGTTGACAAGGCATTGTTTCCGCCTCTCTTGTTTTGGCCTTCAGTAGGTTTTGGTCCAAAGCAAACAAAGGGTTGCCAGACATCTGGTTTTGTATGAATTAAAGTGTATCTAACTTGATGAACAGGTTCCACATTTAAAACACCCAAGAGAATGTTCAAGTACTGTACTTATAACCACTACCTTTGACCTCTTGTTTTCAAGTTGTAAATAACCAACTAGGAACTTGTTTAAGTCTTCTGCTCCACTACACTTCTGCCTGTGTGTGGGTGTGGGTGTGTTTTGTAAAGACTTGAATTCATATTGAGTTACTCATGATTAATACGGTGCAAATATTAAGTCTTAAAATGAACTTCTGTAACAGGCCTCCAAAGCCCACGGCTGTGTGGGAGACTTGAGTCCTCTATGAAGTGAGCAGGCAAACAGGCCCCCACTCCACTCGTGATAAGTTAAATCAACAGGATTCTATGTTTTTTGGAGGGCACTACAAATATAAGACAAACTGTTTGTATGCTTTGGCCTTAAGCATTATGAAACTACTCACCAAGAAATCATTTCCAATTACTTCTCAGGACACATGATGTCCTAAAAATATCATTAGAGAATGCAGGTGTAGGTTTCTGAGAAAAAGTTTTGAATAATTACATTGAAAACCAAATAAGGACATGAGTTAAAATAGCGAACTTTCAGTATGCTATTGACATGGTTTCAATTAAATGAAAACAAGACTAAGATAAATGCTCTGTATTTCATGTTCTCTGAATTTCAGTGTACATGAAACTCAAATTCAGAAACCTCTGAGAACCGAGGTGCTAACATGTTCTGTAACTCTGCTGAGCCAGAAAGTCACAAACCCACAGGGAGTTGTGACTCATAGTAATGAGCAGCTGTGATTTGTTATGCAAAACAATTGTACAATGTCTTATAAAAAAACCCAGATCATTTGCATGTTTTCATGAACACTACACAAAGCTGTGTTATATGTTCCATATTACAAAACATGTTGAATTGAGGTATGTAGGTTACACCCTCACCAATACACCATCCTGCACAATTGTAGTATTTTGATCACCTCAATGACTGAAAAATAAGACCAAGCCTTCCTTCCAATTTCCCTCGTTTCTGTTTGGTTCCTTTATGAAATTATCATGACGATGTTACCTTGACTCCTAAATCTATGTCTTATCTTCGTGTATTTATCTTATTTTGTCATTCACTCACTTCTTGTCTTCTTACAGCCTCGAGCCCCATCAAGGCAGGCTATGAACACACAGCAAGCAGAGGTGCATCCCCCAACGTGCACCCAAAAGCCCCTCCGACATCTGTGATGGGGAGGTGAGCTTTCCGACTGTTGTCAACCATAACCTTTCAGATACGTCTTTCAGAAAAACGCAAAATTTAAATCTCAAGCACTTGTGTTAAAGGTGTAAATATAGGGGACAAGACTGTATTTTTTATATTTTAATAAATTACAATAGAATGAAAATCTGTTTTAATGGATGGATAATTCTGTCTAATTTGTGTTATTGTTGTTCTTCTGGAGGAATGATGACACATCTGCATATGAAATATGTTGCTCGACTACGTTTCTGATAACCGCTTTAGCTTCCCTTCTTCTCCACGGCTAAACCATTCCATTGCACTGTTGCCTGGCAATAGAGAGTCTAAAAGCCTGCGCTCACCTCATGACAGGCATCCTGTAGACGGGGATGGAGGAGGAGGAGGAGGACGACGACAGAGAGATGTGGCTTATGCCTCAAACGGTGGGCACAGAGGCAATACAGCTCACAAGCCTTCACCTCAGAAGCAAAACATAGACAAGCACGAAATGGAAGGGCTCTCAGAGTATACTGCTGCAGCCTGCGGTGTACAAGAAACGCATGGGGACTCTAGAGGATTTTCGCAACCTGGCTTTGAGACAGCAGAGCGAGGTGGCATAAATCAAAGGTAAGGATGATTGGAAAATTTGAGTGATGAAATGTTGACTTTTCTCATGCCTTTCTATTGTATTGGCTCTCCACAAAACATATGTACAGCTAAGTCTTTGACCTTATGATATATACAGGGAGGTTAAGCTGTTATAATGAAATATTTATTACCAAAAACATTAACATGAAAGTAGAATACATGCTTGTATTTAAGACCAATAAAAAAGATATTCTATTTGTGTTCAGCAGACGCAGCTGTTTTCATAATATACAATTCTGCTTTTAATAAATGTTAAAAGAACTGAATCAAGTTGAATGACAGTCAATGTAGACTCTTCATCTCACCTGTTTCTTTATCTCACCTACTGTGTCATTTCTACTCAGGATGGTGATCACTGAAAGAAGCCCTCCAGTGAAGGGAGAGTCCCACCACAGCCTCAACATTGTGAAAAACATTGGTGAGGAATCAAAAGCCAATAATAGAAATGCAGCAAAGACAGCAGGATAGATGTAACATCTGTTACCTCCCCCAAAATTGTAGCTAAATTAAAATAGATGTGTGTGTGTGTGTGTGTGATAAAGGCCATAAAGTGTGTGTGACATGTGTCCAGTGTAAATACTGAAACATATTTATCATCCGAATTTGCTAACAGCCATCGTCTCTTATGTAATTTATAGCAGCAATACACCCACAAAGGCAACGCAGTATATTTTATACCAGCAATACACCCACAGAGGCAACATGCAGGATGTTGCGAGGGATGTTATGCAACAGTTTTTCTTACCTCTTCAAGGACTACACAGGCAATGCTGTGTATATTAGCAGGACAACATTTGTATCTGCCCTTGGTCCTTGCTTTCCTAAGAATCTTTTAAACGCATGCTTGTATATTAGTCTTGGGTGCCTCTCTTGCACTCAAGACTAATATCCAAGCCTGTGTGTCCTCAACCCCACATGATTTTGATATATACTGTAGCTGTAGCAGTTTTCCAGGCCATGATGATGCTGTGCCTGCCCGTGTTTGAACAAACCTCTCTCCGTCATTGTACCTTACACCTGTGTAGACTTCCTGTACCAAGAGTACCGGGACACATCCAAGCAGCAGGAAATCGACCTGCGGCGACAACGCGATGGACTCGCATTCAAAGCCGAAGCACAGCTACAGCTGAGGAACAGCATAAACCAAATGAGCTTATGGCAAAACCTGGAGATTGTACAGGAGAGAGGCCTGCTTAATAAGCTCCCACAGAAAGAGATCATCATGCAGGAAGTGAGTTGTAGAGCAATGATTTCAAATGGAATGTTTGTGATTATGTAGTTACCACAGCTGATCCTTACTTTTACAGTAACTGATGTCAACTTGTTATCATGGTTTCAGCCATCAAAACAGCTTAACTTATCTTCATCTTTATTTTTTGTGTATTCATGTAATTTCATCATTGTTCTCTAGACCATGTTTGAGCTTGTTAGCTCAGAGGCGTCCTACTACAAAAGTTTGGAGATCTTGGAGACAAACTTTCTACATAATCCTGTTTTATACAGCACCCTTACCAACAGTGATATGCACTTTTTGTTCTCCAACATCAAGGAAGTGGTAAAAGCCAGTGAAAGGTAGGTCAGGTACCAGTCATTCAATTTGACTTGTTATTTACATTTACATTTACATTTAGGGCATTTAGCAGACGCTTTTATCCAAAGCGACTTACAAAGAGTACATTTGTCATCAGAAGGCGAAACATTTCATTGCTGCTATTCTTTTATTATTTGAATAAAAGACCTAAAAATAATAATACAGCATGCAACTACGGTGCCCAGATGCAAAGTAAAACCTTCTCTAGGGATAATATCTATGCTATAGATATTATAGCTATATATAAATATATAGATATCCTCCTGAATGAGTTATTAAGTCACTGACCTAGACACTTATACTTGTACTTATACTTGATAATAACCCCTCAAAGTATCTCATCTTAATAACTGGTTCAGATGAGATACTATGTATATTATTTAAGAAAGTAAGGTGTTCAAATGTTTAATTGTTGAATTGCTTAATATCAATATTTTGTACATAATAATAATAACAATAATACATATTACTTTAATTAACATTGTAATGTAAGAATATCAATATCATCTATGATTTTAAATATCTTAAAAAATACTAATCAATGGTATTTTAATTTGGTATTTTCTTTAAACTTTCTCACTTTACATCCCAGTTTCCTCATGGACCTGGAGAACAGGATAGAGCAATCTATCGAGATCTCAGATGTGTGCGACATCGTCTACCAACATGCTGTGGAGCAATTCCACGTTTTTAACACCTATGTTATCAACCAGGTGTACCAAGAAAAAACCTATAGACGACTATTGTGAGTATCACTATTCTAAATGGCGTTCTGAAACCCCGTCCTGTGTTCTGCTAGTTTAATTTACGAATGCAAAAGTCACAATTATGCAATATTGCAGGAGGTTTAACATTTTATTGACTATTAGATGAAGGCAGATACGATATGAAGGCTAAACATAAATTAAAAAACAAAAACAGAAAAGACGAATGTAATTTATGAACTTTATTCATATTTAACGCTGGTGTGACTAAGCCTGACAAAGTCCTGTCATAAAACAGAGGAATAACAGGTTTTGCTCTTCAGTTATGTATATGGTGTGGCACATAACCAGCTGTTATTGCATGGTGAACACTTTCCCTTCAGGTGGGTAGCTTCTTTAAGTTTTCACCGCTACCAATTGTAGGGTGGCTTCGTTTCGGGCTTTCCTCTCACTCTTTAATAGACGATTAGTACTATTTTATGAATTATTTTATGAATTCAGGTCTTCTCATGCATTCTAAGAAATTATAATTGGTACATTGTTTTTACCGTCTGCTGTTTTCCAATGGCCAGTTAAACCGGTCTAAAAGTGTATTTTCTCAGCATTGCTTTGTTTTATGTTCATTTGCAGCTTAGTCACACCAGCGTAAAATGTGAATAAAGTAAAAGAAATTACATTCGTCTTTTCTGTTTTTTCTAATGTTTTTAATTTTTGTTGAGCCTTCATATCGTATCTGCCTTCATCTAGTAGTCAATAAAATGTTAAACCTCCTGTTTAATACTGTTGATTTAGGTAGCGGTTGTTTTCACTGCATTGAGTCCTTATTGCTTTGAATGGTGTGTCCCATTACATCACCCTTTAATAGCTACAGCTCTCATCAGACAAACCTGTGCATAATGGCATGCGTACTGCTTGGTACTGCCACCATGTTTGAATAGCATGTCTGCTCTGTTTAGTCTGAAACATTGTAATATTTATCAAAACATGTTTTGTCTCTAAGTATATCTTTGTATTGTGTAGACAGGAAAATGTGGCATTTCGTGATGCCATAACCTCATTGGAGAAAATGTCCTGTCTGCGTGGGCTATCTTTCACTTCCTTCCTCATTCTCCCCTTCCAGAGGATCCTAAGGCTCAAACTGCTAGTACAGGTCAGTGCCCCTCTACACACAACTGAACGAGAAGACATGCATCTCTCAAGTGCAAACATGTTCAAACATCATAAAAGAAATATGGTTTCTTTATGGCCCCCTGCTTGGAAGCATTACTTGGACTATAAGGCTTTATTTGTAAGGCTTAAAACCAGATAACTATACATCTCAGAAATAGAAATGCATTAATTGTTAAATATGTAACCAAATGTACTTTCTTAATGAAGTTAAATGTTTAAAGGTTCTGTTCTTAAATTCTTTCTCTGTACAGAATATCCTGAAGAGAGCAGAAGAAAACTCTAAAAGGGAAGCAAACGCAATTAAGGCACATGAGAAACTGGAGCAGGTGACGAGACACAAGAGCGATAAGAGTTGGTCTTGGGTTGGGTTCAAGAAGTCATGTGTTTGTGAACGCTAAATATGGGTGTGCCATGAGCTAGAAATAACATTACGTTCAAATAATTCATATGGGCGTGTTCCATACCTGTCTTTGTAAAGCATGGAATGAAAATCTCTTAATAAGCAATGACAAAATGATGAATGCCCTTCGCACATTTGATCATGATGTCTTAGACAATGGATCCCGTACAGCCTCCCAAAATGCACATCTGTTTACATTTTACGAAGCCATTCTATTTTAACAGGTATAATGTCAAACTTTTCTTTATAGCAGTTTCTGATGCTTCTGTTTGCCACAGATTGTGAAAGACTGCAACGAGGGTGTAAGGAAAATGAGTCGCACTGAGGAGCTTATCAGCATTGAGAAAACGCTAGAGTTTAAGTCCAAGGTATAAGTCCTGCCACTCTTATCAATGCTGCATCATGAAATTATGGTTTAAAAAAAGCTCACCGATGTTACACGCAGAGAGCATGAATACAGAAACAGACTTCGTCCAACTCAAACCTTTGTGTCATGTCATCATTTTCGACTTTGGCAGTCTGTACCAATCATCTCTCATTCCCGCTGGCTGCTGAAGAAGGGTGAGGTGCAGCAGATGTCTGGGCCCAAGAGCACGCGGACCGTCCGAAGTCGGAAACTCTATCAGCCCATCTATTTGTTCCTTTTCAACAACCTGCTACTGATTACAAAGCGCAGCTCGAGGTTGGTGCTGTATATTATTTCAAGTTTCTTTTTTATTATAGTTTTTTTATTATGTATGTGATTATGTAGATTATTTGATGATTCTTGTTTTTTTATGATTTAGCTTTTATTCAGTGAATGCTAGAAAAATATGTCTTCCTTCCAAAACAAATATGAACAAATGTAGGCACTATTTATGTGTTCAAAGTTAACAAGATTGTGGCACAATTATATATCATATACATCCTTTCAACTTTGAAAGTCAATTCCTATCACATTGCAAATTGGGCTGCAATGACAAAAAGTGATTTCCAACATTTTACACCATGTCTTATCCAAGCACAATTTTAGGCCAGAATCCCATATGGACCAAGCTGTTGATCCACTCACACCTTAATGTGACGTAAACATCACATCCAATAATGTCCTTGTTGTCCACAAGCGTTAACACAAATCACATGGCTGTCCGTTTATGGCAAAGGAAGTGAACAAACAACTGGCATATAATACTTGTATGACAATCTATATTACCAATGTTATATAACTATGGGACGAAGTTATCTTCAAGATGCCTTAAAGATGAATCAGCCGGTAATGGCTACAAATCTACCTTCACATGTCACGACTTGGCTCATGCTAGGTTATGTGCCTATCCTAGTGTTCCTATTTTTCATCATTCTCATTATTTAATTGGTTTTCACAGCATATCCTTCATTAGGGTTGAAACCTCAAATCATTCCGAAATTGTCTCTTACATGTCCTTGTAAGTAGCGATAAGTTTCAGGTTCTTGACTCTTGCACACGTGCCATGTTGAGAACCGAAGATCTGGTGGACCAGGGTCAGCAGCTGGCAAACGTATTTATTCTTAAGCTCCTGGAGAACCAAGAAGACCGGGCGATCACATACATGCTCAAGACCACCAGCTTGTAAGTCCAATAACAAATCTGAGCAAAGAGCTGTCGTTGGTCAGAACATAATTTGCCTGTAGACATGTTTACTCCTGGACATATACATGTTATGCTCAATATAGCATCACATGTACTTTAGTTAAGCGCAGACGGAATATTTGGGAAATAATCCACATCATCACGTAATAGTTTCTCCTTTCTCCTTTGATTGTGGATGAATCCCTAAGTTAATCAACGGTGACAAATTGAAGCAGGATTTAACCGACTCAACCTGTTGTTTGGGAATCAATAGGAGTGATAAGCACCGATGGATATATGCTCTGACCCCTCATCCACGCACACGCTTCACGTCTACAAGTGCTCATCAACCAGGTGAGATGGGATGGCTTCTTCACAAACAGCACATATGACTAAATAAAGTTAATAAAAAAAAATTATAATATATATAATATATAAGAGATGTATGCCATCTACTTCAGACTCCCCTCAGGTCCAGTGTATTCAGTCCTACATAGCTCAGGAACCAGATGAACTCTCCATTGAGATGGCGGATGTCCTGAACAACCTGGAGAAAACAGACGATGGTGTGTGCCTATGTGTGCTAACTCTTTCTGGCAGTGCTGATCCGGTTAAAATGTGTTGGTAAAATGTGTACATTGTGATAAAAAGATGGTAATATGATACGGATACAGTAATACTTTTGGGGTTGTGCTACTGGCCTGATGACTGAGGCCAGGGGTTCTCTCAATATGGTCAGGGCCCATATGAAAATAATAAGGAAAAAAAGGACGTAAATATTGTGTGGGCGGTTTAAAGGTACTTTTTGGCTTCATGGAGAAGCTGAAGCACAGCAGACCACTAAACCCCTGGAACCCCTGGGGGCCCATCAGCAATCCCAGGCTGGTTGAGGGAGGCTGACCACTCAAACAGGGATAACAGTGCTACCTGTAATTCTTCTTTGAGAGTGGAGTTTAGAATAAATGCAACTTTGAAGCATTAATAAAATAGTAGTGAATTGTTCTACGCCTTACTAAGCATTCATAAATTTAATTTAAAGACTGGAAATGCCTTGAGTAACATTGAAGCAGGACCAAGTAATAAATCACAAATAGTAAGGTATAGATAGTCCTCACCTTACGTGAGCTCTTTACATGAGCTCACACAGAAAGACTTCTTACCCCCCTGACCTATTCATGAATTGCAGCATGTTTATGTTGACAAAGTATTATTAACACATAAATAATAACACAGAAATAATGAACTTGCGCTGTATGCATTTTCTTGTAAACCATTGTCTAAATGTTATTAATATATGTATGTAATATATAAATGTATAACTGATTAATGTAGAAATATTGCTTTATAAATGATGAGTTCACTATTTACTAATACTTCATCAATACTACAATGCCACCCATAGCTGCTATATGTTTAGCAGAATTACAACAACCTGAATTTGAACCATATTTTTACTAGCAATTAATGAAATATAAAACCTATGCTTCTAGTCATTTGCCTTTCTTTGAAAATCCTCATGAGATGTTTGTCATCTTCTAGGATGGATGATGGGTGAGAGGCTACACGATGGTGAAAAGGGCTGGTTCCCCATCCGGGTAGTGGAGGAGATCAAAAACAAAGAAGTGAGGGCTCAGAACCTGAAAGGGGCCTTAAGGATCCAAAAAACCAAGATTGATGGACCGCCCTCTGTTGTCAGAATGGGCATGAGGCGCCCACCACATGTCTCGAGCACAGAAGATGTGCAATAAACTACTGCCAAGCGGAGGAGTGTCCTACTGAGAGGAAGGAGTGGAAACCCAATGGTATGGTGGACAACACTGAAAAGGACACAATGTGACGTGTAAATAAGTATTAAGGATCAAAGCACTTCAGTGGACAATAACTTCTGTTTATCGCTGCATGTATAGGTTTCTATATTTTTATACAATTAATTGAATTAATACAAACCATGAAGGTAGTTTGTGAAGTATATAACCAAATGAATGTACTTTAAACACACTTTTATTTCATGATAAAACCTACAAATATTACGCACTTAGGGGTGAAGTATAAAGTCTTAACATTCAGATTCAGAAAACCTTGTCTTTGAACTGCATGATAGAAAATCATCTTTGAAGTGATCAGATCAGATCAGTGATCAGAAATGACAGTGTGAAGCGTTGCTGCTCTGCATCCCTTCATCGGGCCTGCACTGTGCCATGCCTCCCCCCTCTCCCCCCTTCTCTCTCTCTCTCCCTCAACCCTCACGGTCGAGGCAGAAGGCTGCCCACCCTGAGCCTGGTCAGTCCCAGGATTCTGCCTGGTAAGACAGGTTTTCCTGCCACTGTCTCACAATGAAAAGTGCTTGTTCATGATAGGAATTGTTGGGTCTGTAAATAACAACATGAAGAGTTTTGGTCTAGACCTGCTCTGTATGAAAAGTGTCTTGAAACAGCTTCTGTTATGAATTGGCACAATATAAATAACATTTTATTGAATCTGTTGTATCATATATATATATTACTGAAAGGGATGGCAACGCATTCTGGAGTCACATCCATAAAAAAATAATTAAATTATACTTTATGATACAGAGACGATAACAAAAGCTGGTCAGTGGAAAATATAAGGGTAGAGAATGGCGAATGCGGAGAGTGATCAGTTAGATCCCCAAGTGTCAAGTCTTGCAACAAACCAAAAAAACGTGAAACAATATTGTTCACATTGAATCTGGCAGAAAAAAAGACAAGTCAAGATAGTTACATTGACTTGCATGAGTTTCAATCACTGGTTTAACCACTGACTTAATATCGGTCAAGAGTAAAAAACTCAAGTCTGCTGACAAAACATCAACCTGAAACACTGGATGGATTTCTTTCCCGTCTTCGCCGTAGGGACAATGAAAACAACATTAGACCCTTTTTAGACGTTAATCTTAAAAAAGCTTAAGTCAAAAAGTTAGAATGGAGTGGTCACAGAACGGCCTTGTTAATAAAAATGTATCAATCCCAGTAATGACTCTCCAATAAAGTACAGTGACAAGTTGATAATACAATGAAATATACTTTTCAAAATAATGACTTGTTATTTGAAAGGGTTAGATAACGTTTAATATGATGCACAGCTAGAAAAGCACATTCCACAGGCCTGAACCCAAACCTCTGACAAGACATGCGTTGATGTGAAATAGTTTTGTTGATTTCCGCAAACCTGGTGGAGATGCGGCTGAACACAGCATTAAAATTGTTGCAGCTTAGAGAGAAGAGGACACCAGAAGCTGAGGCCCGCAGCTCTGTGGCATGCTGGTGGCCTTCGCGGTACGTGTGGATAAAATGGCAGATTTCCGGTAGGAGCTGCTTAACGAGCATGGCCTCATCCAAACGCAGGCAGTCCTTGGATTGCTGGGGACATTCAAAACAGAGAGAGATGGGGTATTGGTCAAAGTTCTCAGGGTAAAAATATGCAAATATTTGCCCTTATTCACTTCATTTATCTTTCCTGTAAATATTGTTGACAGTAATGGTTTAACCCGGGCAACTGTACCATTCCAATACATTAGGGATTTGATAGATTGAGATGCAGTCATTTTTTATTCAAATTAAACAAAAATAATTTCTCTCAAAAAAGGAAAAAAGGTTATGTTATGGAATATGTAAACCCCCCTAGAGCTAACATGCTAGCCCACTTGAATGCAATTGTGCTGCTAGGGTGTGCTGGGTTGTGAGTTTTCAGTGTTGCTAATTGGTGGACTACTGGACTACAAAGTACACTTTGAACTTCTCAAATCAGACCAAAAATGTTGCCAGAGGTTCAGTGTCGATACCTCAAAAACTCAGACATTCAGTAAATTAGGCGGAATAAGAAAAGTTTACTATGTGCTTGCCTTTATGACAGGTGGTAATCGGTCCTTTGCCTCGGTGGCTTTGAGACTACGGAATAGCCTTACTTGTAATAACAACCTACGTCTATAGGCAGGCGTACGAGTACATGTGACATGTTGAGCAAATGTTCTTCTATTCATCTGTTGTATTTTCTACTGATATTACCAATTGTTAAGCACTTCCGTTCTGGACAGGTGCTATATTAATATACGTTTTACTTACTTGTACCCATGCTATGAGACACTGGAGAACAGTGTGTTGCCTTGCAACCACACCAACCATAGATCAGTGCAAAACATATTTGGGTGGACTGGAGCTTGTCAGATTAAATTACAGACAATGTAAAGAAGAGGGCCCCAATAAGTTTAGAGTATTACAAATTAAACTAGGTAAGAAACACTGAACAGCCATTTCTACATAAAACCAATAGAAACCCACCCCGGCCAGGCACTTCTCAAGTGTGTCCAGGATGATGAGCTGCGAGAGGTAGAGGTTCTTCTCTGCTGTGTCTCCAAATATCCTCTACAGAAAAAACAGGTAAAAGTGAACATTTTTAATCCAACACAGTATACTTTCAATTTGACATTTTTATAGCACCTCACATCTAAGAGAGTGATTGCAATATGATTCACTAACAGTGGGAATGACTATTTTAATTTCCACAGAAAAAGCTATTAAAACCATGATGTCACATTTGGTGATATTGTGGGATGTGTACCAAGCAAACACGTTTTCTTTCGTCTGTAGAAAACAACTGTGCAGGCCAGGGTATCTCTGCAGCACTACAGTACTTAATCTATGTTGTTATACGTTTATACATTTTCCCAATATCAAATATTTGCAATTCCTGTGATTTGGATATTGTACATGGCTATATTACGATTTCCATAATATTTTGATTCATTGTTCAGCTCTAGAACCCACTATAATTAAAGCTGCTGTAGGTAAGATTTGGGAGTTGAAACAAGAGAGCAGAAAAGAGCAATATTTTGAAACTAAGACGTCACTCACACTACAAGCCAAAGTGGCCCACATTTTTTTCTCATGTGACTGATTGATCTTGGATTGATTTGGGAATTATTTTGTCACAGTGAATTACAGAAAAAAAAATCCTACTGTTACAGCTATTTTATTAAAAGTATTGTTATTGCAGAAATATATGCGTTTTGTGTTTTTGCGTGACTTTTGTTGAGTTCAGGTTGTAAAACATTAGACGTTTTAACCTCCCATCAGACAAAATTTGGTTCCCTGAATACGGCACTGTGGCTGCCTACTGATCCTAGTGTACAAACAACAAAACTGTAAAATAACAATCTTTAAACATGAATTTAATTAAACCAAAAGACACATGTTGCAGTGCTATGCCACACATCTTCGATGAGAATGGGGAAATGTCTGGCTGACTTTCAGGCTTTCAGTCATGCTTTCACAGGGCTGTAGGGCATTGGCTTCAAGGCAAAGATTTGTTTTTTAAAAGCATTAATGAGATAAAGGACAAGGAGTGAAGGATGGAGAGTGAGAGGGTGAGATGGTGGGAGGAGGGTTGGAGGAATGTTTGGATAGTGTTAATTACTGTTTTGAGTTATTTCTCTATTTGTGCTCTAAATTATCGTCTTAAGGGCCTTTGATTTTTAAACACCAACACCCAACCAAAGAGGCGATATTGGGTGTGAATTTTGGCTTCCATCCTAAATGAATAATGGCATTCATAAATAGGTATATTAATACAAATGTTTAGGAATTTAGGGACCAGGCCCAGTCTTGCCCTTCCAATGCTGTAAAACTGATTGATTTTAATTAATCCGTTTTCTTAATGGATTTAATTTCACTTATCAAATGGTCATAATATCAGGAAAATGGATAGACTTCAGTAAAATGAGTTTACTATACGTAGACCGAGCAAGCTTACTGTCGGAGTAGTCACCCCCCAAAGGCCCACTCTGAGCCAGGAGAAACCCTGATAATATGCCTACATACTTGGTCTTCCACACTGAGAATTTCTTTGGCATGGTATCAATTTGCTTGGAGCCGAGTAAATGTTCAGTATGTTTTACAACTAGCAATCTCCATTGGGTTGGGCGAGTTCAAAGTTGTAAAAAAGGGTATGTTTTGACTTCCTGTCTTACAAGTCTTGTTTATTAAACCATGTGAAAAAATGCTTTGAGTAAAATATATTTGAACATTGGTTGTATTCATAATCAATGTTATTACTAAGACAACATAGCCTATCACTCAAAAAGAATATGCAGATATCCCTCCAGCCCCTAAAAATAATGGATTATGAAGGACTCTTTTATATCATGGATCATTCGAGAATTTGTTATGATAACAGCATACTAACTACTCGACTAACAGAAGCAGGTGCCGGGCCTAACGAGTAGTCGTCTAGTCATTGCAACACTTGGTCGTCGACACCAGAAGTAGTCTGTTAAATACTTTTTTCTTCCTTTTATATTCAAACTTCCAAAGCAAGACAACGATTGACCCACCCACCACCCATCAGTTCCATTGGTGCAATGGAGAACACATTCGCTACAATAGAGACGGCAGCAATAATGTTGGTTGCTTTTGATAACATGATGGTGTGCGATTGTATCATAACCGCTTTGTTTTGGATTCCATCTTGCATCAAAAGAGTAATAGCCTTCTTAGTTATCGAACATAAAAATAACCTAATAACCTAAAAATGAATGTCCCCAAAATATGTATACATTAAAGAACGCATACCCACTTGCCTAACTTACAATCAGAACTTACTCTATAAACAGTGCACATGTAAACTCCATCCTAGCACTCTTTCAAATATTACTTTTACGGCTTGTTTCACTGTAAAACCCTGGTCATTTTCAATGTCTTGCTTTGGTGAATATGCAAAATATTGAAAAAGATGAAGAGTGAAGACTCATGTGCAATGCGGGGTAGTGCAAATATCAGGTGTCTTGTAGACAAACACGTCTTAAACGTAATCAGCAAATAAACTAGTCCAGACAGGCGCAAAGTAGCAAAAGCAAAATGCAGTCATATCGTTGAGTTGTGAATGTAATTTTTGGCTATTTTCCACTCGGTGTTGATGAATGAAGAAATAATGAGCAGGAAGTGGAGCGCTACGTTACGCTAACGTTATGGATATGATTTGGACCATGATATTAAAGAACTTATTTTAGGACGAACATGACGCTGTAATATTGTCGCACTAATCAATTGCAGTTGACACCCTAATACTGCCACCCCCTGCCTGCTGACAAAACATTGATAATCTGTTTTTAAAAAAATGGACTGCTGAACAAATTGTTTTGAACAAATAAAATCATTGTTTAAGATGTAGACATGATCATATAAAATATGTATGACAGTGTTCACACTGCAGGGTCTTACCAAAGGAGAGGTGGTACCCTTCACCAATTTGAAGGCAATATTGTAATGCATACAACAATGAATATGCTGGCTTTGAAAATGGGTAAGTACGCTTTACGAAGCAAATCATACACAAATTAAACTAATACCAAATGCAAAACCTTTGAAAGGTTTAAAATCTTAGAACGCATCAATGTATCTCATGCTTAACATACTTGAGTAAAAAGCACTCACCATGTTGTTGACTGTTTTGAGAATGTTGGTGAGGCCACTGATGACAAGAGAAAACTTGTACTTAGAGATGTTGATGAGACATTCCTTGTTGTGCTCTGTGCTGTTTTTGGTATGGGTATTCTGGTGTCCGACTTTAATTGGAAGCTGGGAGACAAGACAGAACAAGATTAGAGATTCCATTATGATTTTTAATTACAAACGTAAAACCTTTTCCGTTTGTTCCATGTTCCATGTTTTTTTTGTCCAGTTGGAACACCTCAGATGCCATAAATGCAATGTAACATTGTAATCCAACTTAACTTAAAGCAAACAAAGCTGATTTTTAGTTCTAGTTTTTATCACATCATTATGCCTATGGTTTGTATTTATTGAGGAAAGAAGAACATTCAGATGTTAATTCAGGAATTGCAGTGATTATTAATTACCCCAAGCTTGAACATGTATACTGACTGATCAGCTTTGCATCTCTACCACCACTACAGCTGGATAAAGATACAGATTGATGTAGATTATTTCAATCAACATATCAATCTTCTAATCTATATCTTAATTAAGCGGATGTGTAAGATTCTCACAAAATGTTATATTTTTTTCATGAAAAAAAAAAAAGAATTTTGCCTATGCATATTTGCGAATCACAGGTAGGTCACGTTTCATTTTGGCTGAAAATACACAAGACATTTCACAAGACAGCCCTCAGTCAGACAACAGCTCAGCTGTTGTTCAGCTAGCCATCACCAAAATGGCCTGGCAAAACATGGGATGATCAAATTATCCTTTGTTACTTTTGAAGTCTTCAGTAGCACCTGCTATCCAGTGTGAAAATCGGCAAATACGACAGAGACAGACTTTAAAGGTCTGTTGAGTAATATGTTATAGTATCTAGCAGTAAGGTCGCAGATTGCAAACAACTGAATCCGTCTGTGGCCCTAGTTTCTGCGGTGTATCCCGTACCATTGGCACTCATTGGCCCTCGTCTGCGGATATGTGGGATTCGGCATATTGAGTTGGTGACGGAGGCGGTTGTTGAGTGAAATCACTGTGATTGGCTGTTCAGCTTATGTGACTCAAGTGCACAGCAAACGACTTTATCAAGAGGGAAAGCACAAAAAAGATTTTTTCCACTTCATTTCATCTGATCCTTTTCACACACTTGAATAGAAGTAGCTATATTATGAAACCGTCTCAGCGAGCTGAGTGAAGGTAGGCAAACGCTGCTTTGTCTCTGGACAAGACACAGGAAACGCAAGGCAACTAAACAGTTGGCCTTTATTGTGGCTAGATCTTTGACGTCGGTTTTGGTGTGTCAGAGCCTACATACAACGGCATGGTGTGTGTGGATGTTGATGTCGTTGCCGAGTCAGAGTATAACGCCACTTTTTTATAGAATTATGTTGACTCAAGCAATTTGTCTGATCTGTACTGTAGAAACATGGTGCCCTCTGTGGAAGAAGGCCCACTCACGTTTAGTGGACTGACAGAAGAGCAGGGTTGGGTAGCAAACTTGGTACTATTAAGGGTACTGACTGAATTACGTTGGTGCTACCAATGTAATTCCTGTTCAAGTTAAATCAATCTGTGCCAAATTTTAGTACCTGAACAGCTGAGAGGCATCTGGTGGGGTGAGAGATTATGCTACACGATACAGAGCATGCTGTAGCAGCTGGTTCAAGTGGTACATCCTAACAGTAGTTAATACAATAACAACTAACAATAGTTACGAATGCAAACACACCTAACCCGGCTAAACGCCTGGCCAAACACAAAATATATGTAAAAGTCGAGGAATGTACCGGGTTCCATAACCTTGCAGCTAACGTTAGCACGCCTGAAGCCAGTGTTGAAGAAGTTAAACCCTCCATGGACGACAAAACTGAGACACAGAGAACTTCAACATCTTCAGATTATTTGCTACTTGCCAGAGATAACTGGGCTTTTTTCCACTGTCTTTGGTTGACGTTAGCTTTGCCTTTCTAGGTATGTCTGAAACCAATTACATTATTATTGTTATCATCAGCTATCAGCTTGTCATGTTGTGTACACCCTTGCTTTCATTGCCAGGTCAACCAGTTCCTTCACCCTGGCGCAGAAAATGTTGTTAGCCCACCGGAGTCACTCGCTTCTATGACTGAGATCTTGTGAATGATCTCACGTGCCTTCACTAACACAGGACAGTGTTCTCATGCTACGGTGACAGACTGTGACAGGCAGGAGGTTGTAGGAACGAGTTTGGGAGAGAAGGAGGGGTTATATTTTGTCTGACCTTCAGTTGTATTTCTTTGTTGGTACATTAAATCAGTGCATTAAATTAGTCATATTAATATTAAATACAAAAAAGCTCTCCTCGATACCAAGTTAGCGATACATGGGCTGGTGCTACTGATGCATGTAGGAGAGGTGTTCCAGGAACTGAAGTCAGTAGGCTTACTTGCCAAATGTTACACAGAATGTTTTTTGCAGCTACAGATGCAACACAGATGGGATATGCATGGAGATGAGCTGCATTAAGTCTCCAGCATTACTTCTTCTGTTCTGTTGGTAGAAGATCATATATAAGAGCATATTTGCCATTTTTCCATTTCTGGTCATTGGTCCATTGGTAATCCAGAATAGTGTGTTTTTCTTTGCATGCTCTTGAATATCACTAGTAGCCTAAAATAGTATGGTGTAATTTCTTTGAAACTTTGTACACTGTACAAACCACCTTTAAAGTTGCATGATGTACCCTGTAGAAAGACTTTTCTTAATTGGAACTTAAGTGGCTCATGTTTCCAATGTGAGCACTCACACCAGCGCCGCCATACAGCTGCTCTACAACGTATAGCATTGCTCAAAATCTTTATCCATTGCCACCCAGTACATTAAGCACATAACTTCACCACTTCCCAAGACCTGAAGTTGAAGTCAAAACAACTGACTTCCCCCACACAGCACTAATTTGTGATATTGAGATATTGAGTTCTTTTTAGCTAGTAAAATTAACACGTTTTAACCATTCCAGAAATAAAATTTTAAACGGCGACATAAACTAAATCCTTGCATCACCAGACACATTTCTAAATGTTACTTGGTGGCACAGTGCTTCTAAACTGCCCCTAAAAGAACATTTCCAAGTAGTTAACATTTTATGGATAAAATTTGGATTGTGATATTAGAGATCAGAAAATAATGGAACACGCTGCTGTAATATTGTCACACCACTCAAGACACACCACTCCCTTAAAAAGGGAGCCGTTGTTTGATGGGAGACAATGCTATTCAATTTTCATTAGATGTTCTAATATTTCAACTAAAATGTTCACTGCCTCATGTACATTTATCCACGCAACTTTAACTGTATTGCTTGCAGTTGACGTAACTCCCCCTGGCGATCGGATCGTATATACGTAATCTACAATAACCATGACTGGGCAATATGAAAATAGAGACAATCATCCAAACCTAGCTCCGCCCCCCCACTTAAAAAGACAGGCTCGGAGAAACAGAGGAGCATCATTGTTTGAACTGGGAACGGCCGACTGCTTTGCCTCCTGTATTGTTGCTTGCAGCCGTCTCAAGAGCCACTCATTCACACAACTTCACACTCGACCCTGCACTTCCTTGGGTCCTTAGCAATACACCCACTAGTGCAGTGTCTGTTCGAAAACAGGCCGATTGTTGCAGCTTTGTCGAGAACCGCTCATCCAAACAACTTTCCACTCGAAACCGCACTTCCTTGGGTTCCTGAATAGATAGATGGTTGATAGAATGAACAGTTGTTGAGAAAACTAAAAGGACATACAGAGACTCCTGTAAATATAGTTATACAGTAATACAACAGTCGTATATACAGCATCCAAGCGTCTTGCGCTGGCCAGTTGCGGACGGATTTGACGTACATGACCTAAAAAGGTTTTAGTCATGTGATCAGCTCCTACAGTCGGCAAATTTCAAGTTGATTGGCCGATCACTGATCATGTGTTCAGGGCGTATATCATGATTGGTGGCAGATAATGACCAGTGGCCAATCAATTGCTGCATCCTTATTACTATTACATAAAATAAGTCTTACAGCACTGTACATTGCGACAGTTTTGATGGCATATAAAGTGATGGCACACTTTACAACTGTCCACCCATATTGCACTACTCATGTACAATACTGCACCTTAATCGCTCCTTTGCACTTCTGGTTAGAATGCCAACTACATTTCGTTGTCTCTGTACTTAATAAAGTTGAACCTAACCTAATCTAATATGCTATTAAAGATTATTCTGTTCGAAGAGAAATACGTATCTATGTTGATATGAATTATGGCAGCCTCCAGCCTCAATGCCATGCATTGTTTTTGAGAGGGTGGATAAAATAGGTTTATTTGCCAACGTTTATTGGCAGGCCAGGGTAGGCGGTACACATTTACCAGGCTTTAACATGATGAGTCCCTGCCAGGAACAACCCGACAATAAAACTAAAAGTGAAATGTATAGCAACATAGCACTGCTGTGGCGTATTAAAACAAAATCCCACATCTGAATAGCAGTTTATGCAGTTTGAACAGTTTTTTTTAAGATATTCCCGCTCTGAATTAGCAATGTGATGGGGTGAACTAGAGACGCCATTACCGGAGTGAGTGCCAGTGTGTCTTGCGGTTCATAGATGCCCAGGAGACGGGGCTTCCAACAGCACTGTTCTCTATAGAGATATCATTTGGTCAATATTTCTACACAATAAGCCATTTACAAAGTACCCTGACCTAAAGAATAACCTGACTAAAATGCAGTTCAACTGGATACGTTGACTCATCGAAGACCAGAAACGACTGAATAAACTTGTTAAACAGCCATAACTTCTCTCCCATCCCGTCTTTATTCTCAGTATTCTCAGTATTTTTTTTAGATATGAGAACGAAATTTGTTCTCCGAATTCTATGGTAAATAGGAGCAGTGGGCTGCTATGTTCAGCACCCGGGAAGCAAGTTGAGGTTCAGTGTCTTGCTCAAGGACACTTCGACATGTAGACAGTTTGAGGAGGGGATCCAACCGCCGACCCTATGGTTAGTGGACGACCTGCTCTATCCGCTGAGCTACTACTCAGTGAAATATAGTGTATAATATAGTGTGCCTGTCATAGTATTTTTTTTTATATTATAAATATATATATATATATGAATGAATATCACTTTCATTATTATTATGATTATCATCAGATTATCATCTCATTATTTAAGTTATTTGAGTATACATGTTTTGTGTCAATTGTATAGTGATGGAACATAATACTTTTGAGAATAATAATACTGAAAAGGGACTTGATAATCAAATAATTGTAAATGGCATTTATTCATCAATTTATAAATATTTTACCAAGTTAGTAATTGGGACTAATAGCCTAATATTCAGCTTTTTAATTAAAGAAAAAAAGTGTTAAGGTGCAATTCCTACTTTTAACCACATTTAGGCTTCTGGTTTCTTCAGCCATCACTCGAGAGCAAAGAAAATTGCCTTTAAATTTGACAGAAATAATGCATATGCATAGTGATAATTATCGATACTGATGATGAAAAATGTTGAGAACATTTTCGGCCATGTCGCTCAGACAGAGCATTCATATCTCGCTTAGGTGGCTTCTGCCCCTCATGGTTTTTATGTTTAGATCTTATCTTTTATCATGTAACATGAAACATGTCTCCTTGTGATGCATTAGTTGACTTGTCATGATTATTTTCTTTCCCATGGGTAGTATCTAATGTAATTGCTGTATTAAAAAGTGCTATAGGTAGATCTATAGCCTACCGATAGCCTAAGACCCAAGAGCCATCATTTCTGAAATTACTTGAAATGCCATTCCCATCCGTCAGCTATATAAGTGAATGAAACGGTCTGTGAAAATCTCTGGTTCTAGTTCACTGTGCCTAGTTGACTGTGCCTGCATGAGACATTTTTTAATTAAACTTTTTTGGGAAGATTTAGGTGCAATGATCACAATTCTTCAGAGTTTTTTTTGTGGGAACTCTGCAACTAGCAATTTCTGACCAGAATCTGCGAGCTGAACAAGAACCTTTGATTTTGGTGGCAGTGAAAGATGCCGATTTCAAAAACATTTGATCAAAGTCAAATGTTTTATCTCCATACATCTTTAGGCCTTATATTTGAGAATCTTTTCAAGACTTAATACCTGCAAGGACCCTGCACTCAAATGAAGCCGACTTTGTGACTGCATGCACAAGACCCCCTCTGGTGGCAACACTAGTACCGCAGTAGCACCAACCCCACCGGCACTCCACTGAAAAACATTTCTATGGGAAATACTTATCAGCTATTGATATGATTATAGTTCTGTGTCTAATAACCACCCTAGGTAGACAGTGTGTGTCCACACTGAGCCTTGCATTTGTTCTTTGTCGTTTTCACAGAAAGAAGCCATACAAATTAGCAGAAAGACAAATTACCATTAGTTATTGTAGTGCAAAATGTTGCAAATGCAACTGCAGTCTCACACACAAATGCAACAGAATGGACAAACACACATGCAATAAGATTATTCTCACACATCTTAAATCTCCAGCAGCATTCTACATGTGACATAGTGCATTTGTGGCCTTGGATATAATTTTGGGTCTTTGACAAATATTTGCATGTGCATCTGGAAAGAATTCCTCAATGCACACATGTAACGTGAAGCCAAATATGATGCAATCTGCAAAATTTCATATGAAGGTGAAAGAAAATGTATAAGACTGACTATAGTGTGAATAGTTAAATGGCAGGTGAACCTTCTATTTAAACTCAATATACAAATCAATCACATTTGTTTCAATGCATTTTGGGCTGAGAGTTCAAAGAAAGGGTTATCCAATGATTAAGCCAACTTTGTAATACTTTTAATTTTTTCGCCAGTAAGCGTTATAGTATTCAAGTCTGTGGAGTGTAACCCTCTTGGAAGCAGCAATCAACATTAACTGCTCCCCAGACAGAACACCACACATCTACACACAGCATGGCCTTAGCATATCCTCTCGGCATCACTTCGTTGTGACGTGCCTGCAGAAAAGTACTCGTCACAGAAGAAGTCGTCACAAAAAGAGCCGACTTCAAAGAGAACAAAAACTGGTTGGACGAGGAGACCAGCAAAAACATAGGATATTACGCCTGTTTTTTCGGCATTCCATTATTATTTTTAACAGTAACCAGCACCGTTACAATGCTCAAGATCAAAGAAGACAGACTCAACTGTCTAAACTTGCTGGTTTAATGACTCCCTTCAAATTAATCCACGCAACTATTAATTTGAAATTGTGACTACTCTGATTTGGTGAATGAATCACAAACTGGCAGTTTCAGATAAAGTTAGGATTTTCATCTAAAATTTTGAATGTGTGATGGAATTATGGTCATTGAACATGTTTGATGAACATGCTAGTAAATAGTCAGAATATTTTGCTATGCTGCTGTATCTTTAGTCTGTAGTTGCTGAAGGAAAAGGTATGTCATAGCATGGAAGGTATGCCTACTGAGTTTCTGGCTGTGGCTAATTTGAATGAAAAGAGGTGGATTGAATCTGCATTAATCTCTTTAAACCAGTATGATCCTAGATCAGCCTCTTGGAAACAATCCGCAATCTGTGGCTATTGACACCAACGCCAGAGAAGGCTTGAGAAAAGCAAACTGCCAACACATTTGTATGTAAAGTTTTACCAAACATCATTGTCAACACATGTTGCACACATTGTTTTGGAAAAGACCTAAACGGATTCGAGAAAGGGTTCCCCAAACTCGCATACAAATGTGTGGTACAGTGTATACAAGTTGCACCCAAGTTAACGACTCGACTAGTCATCAGCACACCGTCCACCTCAATATTTATCTGCAACGAAATTCGCCGTTTACCGGGCAACTATAATCAATTTTACAAAGAGGTAGCAGGCATATTATCATTGATACAAAACCTAACTCGCAATAATTTCTTGCTTCAGTCTGGAGATTTCCCTACAGTTTCTCTTATATCAATGTAGTTCGAGATAACCCAATCACATCTCATTTGTTTACATTAGCTAGCAAGCTAATGCTAGCTACCTAGCTGAAATCTAAGGGAACGTTAGCTCTCTGCATAAATACGTATAGAATAGGTTTATAATTTTCGCAAAGGCAGAACGTCAAATATCATGAAACTAACTAGGCTACACAAAAATATTGACCTTTCTTTGGTACATCGTGTATCTCGTTGAATGATCATAAAAACAGCGAGATCCTCCTGCATTTTTAGCTGGTACAGAGAATAATGCGATCAATTTGAGCACTTAAGTCGTAAAAATTGCCCTGAAGTTTGAAAAAAAATGTATATGCAGTTAGTTTAAATGCCTGTTGTTATGGGCCAAACTGGCCAACCAACTGGAAAAGCTTGGTACATCATTTCATAGAATCATACTTGCTCATCTTACCTGATCATCAAATCTATTAATCACGGCCTGGACCCATTCCACTGGTTTATGTGCCGCCATGGCAGGGCGGATGGCAACCGCGGTTGCTTTGCTTAAAAAACCAAAGTATGCAACAGAACCTGATAATTCTATATATGCATGAAATTGTGTCCTTATTCGATTAAAAGGACAAGAGCTGCGAGTTTTTTTTCCTTTCAGCAAGATTCACCATGCCACCGCCATGACACACCACCGGAAGTCTTCCTCGGCTAAATTAATGGGAGGCGTCGGAGCGCGTGCGTCAACTACGTATTACTTTATTCATGGCCCTATAAGAAACATTTTTAATAGGGCAAAATAGCATACAACATATTGCTCGAATTTATTAACATAGTGCTACTATGTTATGTTTAGTCTTTGTAATTACATTCTACGAGCAGACGTTTCTTTGCATTCATATTATTTGGTTGACTAAAGGACATATCCAAACATATCCATCCCTATGGCAAAAAGCACCATCTAAACAGCAAAGATGTACAACTGAACGAGCACTACTTGCAAAGTCGCAGGGGGTAGAACCAAACGGCAGCCATAACTGCCTGTTTGTGAAGCTCACATAGAAGTGACAAACATGCAATTCCTCTAATGGCCTTTAGGTGGCTCGATGGTTTAACAGATTGCAGCCATCCTAAAGGGAAAGGGAATTTGGTTTACTTCTGATTATACAAAGTCAACCTTTTTTTCTTCCTCGATCGGTTAGGAGCTCAGTGGCTTGTTCATCTTCACATTATGTATTTTCCAAGGTCCTCCTTAAGAATTGAAAATTAAAGGTATAATATCGTTAACCTTCTAAAATAATGGCCCAAGTAATTTTTTGACAAAAATAATTTGTTTGCCTAAAACATCTCCCCATGATGCTGGCCACCTCTGGTGAAATCGCCAACATCCTCAGTTGAACAGATCATGTGATTCTACCCCTGTCGTACAATGAAAAACTGGATGGACCAATCAGTAATTGGTTCTGTTTTTTGTGTTTTCTGAAAAACCTGAAAAATGACTTGCCATTATTTTAGGAGGGTAACAACATGTAACATTCCCACATTAAAATATCTTAAACTGACTAGACCAATGTTATATTTATATATAAGGTAACGGTGCACTTCAATTGGTCGGCCGTCACTTGCGCCATAACCCCTTCACCCCCTAACTTCGAGAACACAGGAAAATGGTAATCCAGTAAAGATATTACATTTAAATATCGATCTAGTTTACTACAATTTGCTACTATGACAAGTGGCTCACGCCAGCCACCAAGCCAATGCGTGGTAAGATTATAACATTACAACAATGTTCAACACTCTCATTGTTCTTTTTAGTATGATTGTTTGGACAACCGGTAACAGCACTGGGCTAGCTTTGGAACCAGACGAGCCTGCATGCTCATGTTTTATTTGCTCTGGCATATGCGCCTGGCCCCCTTCAGACAGGTGCTCGAGCCCATCGCCATTGTTTATCTAGTATGGCGCGAAGGATGTGTTAGCTACAACTGTGTCGGTAGTCAACTCAGCTCATGTTAAGTCAGCAAGTTAACCTTTCATCAGCTAATGCTCCTTGTGGCTTCATTTGAATTTATTGACATAACATGAATAAAAGTGACTGAATGTAATGTGAATAAAAATGGAAAACATTAACTCGTCCGTGAACCTGATTTCTGCTTATCATGTCAGATTTTCATTGGCAATGATGGTGAAGACAACTTCCCAGACCTCACACTATTTCACGTCATCAAACTACATCTTTTGTTATAGTTCTGATTGAGAGACCCATCAGCAACAGAAATTGCATATTCTTTCATCCATTTTGGGCAGAGTGCATTCCCTTCGATTCCTGTCCGCCATGTGCCAAATATGTTTCCGCTGCTAGTTACAAAAATCTCAAAAAACTGCGACACACATCCATATGTTTTCGATGGTCTATTGCTGCAAGCCTAGAGTTCAAGCCCAATTTACACTTCTGCATCATCATGTACGCAAAACATCCATGATGCTATGCACAGACCTGTGCATGCCCCAGTGGTTCATTTTGTTACATTGCACCAGTTGCTTTTCAGCTGTACATTGAAATGATTTTGCAATGTATTGATGTCTTGCATTTATTTTTTTAATGTAATTTACTACTGGTTTTCATGTTAACTAAGGTATTAATTTATATACTATACATTATTTTTTTGACTCAGCTTTACGATTTCCATAGTAAACTAAAACTTCATCTTTTACAAATATGATCAAATTTTTCGATGTGCTTTTCCCTCCTTGACATCTCGACTAAAGTCATATACTATGGTGCAGGCTTAATTTTGGACCAAATATGCAAAATTAAGACTTCTGGGTACACAGCAGAGATTATATCGTTGCCGAAGATAGGTGGTTGGCAGTAACTGAGAAGCTTGCAGTGGGAAATAAGAAATCAACAATTTTATCGACCAAGGCAGTAGCTCATGTGTCCTGTGCATGTAACCTAGCAACTCAACCTAGCAACTTCGAGACATGGTACTGGCCTACAATACCATTGCTCTTTGTATCTTAGCACTTAGCTTCATATCCCAGAGATGTTGTATACTAGCATTGGTTAACCTAGCTATTGGAATGCTTGAAACTTCTGGTGACTTGCTTACTGTATTAACAGCAATGAAGGGTTTCACCTTCTTCTGACAAATGTACTAATTGTAAGTCGCTTTAGAGAAAAGCATCTGCTAAATGCCCTACATGTAAATGTAAATGTAGCAACTAACACAACAAGGCTAGCAACCTGCTGGATCAGCTACTGGCTTGGTTGGTCATTAGCTTCCGAGTCTGGCAACTAGTAAGCAACCCATGCGATCAGCTACTGGCTTGTCTGGTTATTAGCTTCTAATTATAACCTGACTCTGAGCAGTATACCTGAGGAATTCTTCTTTAATGGATCTACCACATCCATCCATACCCTGTCAAATGGTCACAATTGGTAGTGGTTGTAAATGGACCCTGGGTACTCCCCTAGCTAAAGTGAGGTGGCATGTATCACATGTACTACAATATTGGGTCATATTGGGTTATCTGCCAATTACAGTCTGATACAGTCTTATGTATTGTGGAAGTTACGGTGTGGGGCCAGGTTTGATAAAGACCATATCAGAAACCCAATTCATGGTTCTCGTGTTTGCTCCATAAGCCACATCAAGACATGGTGTCAGAAGTGGAATAAGTAAAGCAAAAAAGACGATTACAACTATAGTGGAATGGAAGGACTCAAACCAGCTGTCAGAAATCTGGAGAAGATTTGAAAGTTTGTTCTGTATCTGAGTGCAACGGAAGTGCAACACAGCTCCCAGGGTCACAGGGACACACAAACCCCTCCACCACGTTAAGGTGGCGATTCTTGGGGGGACTTTAATAATCCTCGAGGGAAATTGCATTCGTTACAATACTCTGGGAAGAAAAGGCAGTGCAAAGGTGCAATATGAATATCTAATAAAATATAAACATATGAAAAAATATACATGGGAATGTTGTAATATACATAATATACACTGTTTGTAATAGCATACACAAAGACGTAGCATGTACGATAGCGGAGTTGATGAATGACCAGTTATGAGGTGACCACTAAGGTGATAGTGACCACATACGGGAGGGAATGGCAGACACTCAGAGGGAGATGTTGTATAGTTTGATGGCCACAGGCAGGAATGATTTCCTGTGTCGCTCTGTGGTGCATCTCGGTGAGAGGAGTCTTCTGCTGAAGGTACTCCTCCGCTGGGCCAGGGTGGAAAAGAGAGGGTGAGAGGCATTGTCCAAGATAGACCGTAGCCTGGACAGCATTCTCCTATCTGCAACAATCGTCAGAGTGTCACCGGCCCTCTTGATGAGTCTATTAAGCCTGTTGGTGTCCCCGACCCTCATCCCACTGCCCCAGCATGTGACAGTGAAGAAGATCACATTGGCAACAACAGACTCATAGAACATCCTCAGCATTGTCCTGCAGATGTTGAAGGACCTTAGCCTCCTCAAGAAAAAGAGTTGGCTTTGGCCTTTCTTGTAGACCTGTAGGCCTCTGTGTTCCTGGTCCAGTCCAACTTGTTGTTGAAGTACACCCCAAGGTACTTGTACTCCTCAACAGTGTCAACAGGACCCCCTTGATGAACACAGGGCATACTGGTGTTTTTGTCCTCCTTAGGTCTACTATGAGCTCCTTTGTCTATTTTATTTTATTTTATTAGATATTTATATTGTACTTGGCACTGGAGTATTGTGACGAAGGCAATTTCCCTCGGGATCATTAAAGTACTTCTGTCTGTCTGTCTGTCTGTCTGTCTGTCATTGAGCTGCAGATAGTTCAGCTCACACCAAGAGACAAAGTTGCTCACCACAGACCTATATTCACCCTCATCACCTTCTTTAATACAACCAACTATTGCAGAGTCATCAGAAAAGTAAAAGTTAAAGTTAAAGTCCGAGGTGTAGAGGGTGAAGAGGAAGGGAGAGACACTACTAATCTTTACTCTTTGTAATTCGGCACTTTTACCGCTCTTTGTAACTGGCACTTAGTCAGAGATGTTGTACACTAGCAATGGTTAATCTAGCACTTGAAATGCTTGAAACTTGTTCTGGTAACTTCATACTGTATTAGCAGCAATGAAATTTTTCACCTTTTGATGACAAATGTACTCTTTGTAAGTCGCTTTGGATAAAAGCGTCTGCTAAATGACCGAGATCGGAAGAGCGTCGTGTAGGGAAAGAGTGTAGATCTCGGTGGCGCCGTATCATTACAAAA
>OMKQ01100219.1:0-11091 GCA_900302335.1 Phycis phycis
GTGTATGCAATTGTGTGCAATTGCTTTTGTGTGTGTGTGTGTGTGTGTGTGTGTGTGTGTGTGTGTGTGTGTGTGTGTGTGTGTGTGTGTGTGTGTGTGTGTATGTGCGTCTATGTGCCTGATGTTTGCAAAAGAATAGCTTCAGAGCCCTTAGTGAGAGGAGACTGTAAATTAATGTGCTTGTTGCTGATTGGTTGAAATACTGTATTGATGAATTTGAGCAAAGGAAGGAGAGCTTGGGTTCAGTATGGGGGCGGAAAGTTATTGATGATATTGATTAAATATATGAGTTGAAAAGTGCGACGATAAAGGCATAATTTAATTACCAAATATATAAGACCCATGATGCTATGGACTCATTTCTATGATAAAATATATACTGAACCCATTACATATTAGATAGGACCCACCCTGAGATGCATGATGGGGAACTGATAATTGTCACACCAAGTTTTACAGTCATTTCAAGGACCACTTATTTGTGAGGGTGGCACTGTCAAATATTGTTATATTCATTTACATGTGTATGACTTGCACAAAATGTTCTGTATGTTACAGAACACAGTTTTATTTTACGGATAATCATGTTGCTGAAGAGGTCCTGGCTGTTTTGAAGCTTCCAACTGGATCATACTGGTTCAACTGGATAAAAGTGCATTGTTTGCCAAACATTGAACTTTCTTCTTTCCCACATTCATATCCTTAAAGTGACGGATGTGTCTTTAGAAATCAGTACAAAGTGCTGCATATGGGACAGGATCCTGCCAGTCTATTTGTCTCCCACCCCTTGGAGAATATAGAAACCAAATACAGGTGAATCGGTGCAAAAGGTGTCCCCTCTTTGAATGGTGAAAACACAATGCGGTCCTGATTTGCCTACTAGCGTGGTCTCATTATGAGGGACATAAAAGTCCACCACAGAAACCCCGGTTTCAATGGCACCCAGAAAAGGCGTTGTCACCCACGGCTCGCCCCGAGCAGGCTTGGTCTTCGCAGGGCTTTAATGTGTGTTCATGTCCTGCACGTTCCCGTGTGTTCACACGCCGTTTGAACCCCTGGCTCTGACATCCACACACGTACATCTTAATGAGAAAAGGTGGAGGAAGGTAGGGTAGCGGTAATGAAGCAAAAGGTGAACAAAACACATTGTTGTAAGTGTATTGTATGTTCCTGCTTTGGCAGCGTTGGGAGAGGTTCACTTCAGCTGCACAGCGAAAACCAGTCTGACAACTTCAGGAGAACCACACATTCACCCTTGGGCTTTCTCAAACCTTCGTCTTTATTGAATGTCACTCATGGTTAACGTGAAACGCGTTCAATTTAAGTTGTATTTATTTGTCCTGGTTAGAGTGGATTGTCTTTTTCCATTGCATATCTGTTGTCTATATTGTTAATTACTTTCGGTCTCCCTTTTTTCCAATAAGTGAAATGTGACAATATAATATGTTTAGAAACATATTGATGGCATCCTATCAAGTCAGCAGAACCAACCGAGTTAACTTACTAGCTATTAAACTCACACCTGGCTTCCATTACACTGCTACTTATTTCAGACAGTTTCTGTCCTCGAGGAGAATGCAGACCTTGATACTCTGATGCAATATGTGCAATGACGCAGTTTCTTTTGCATTTTCAAGTGTATAATGTAGCCTCATTCCCATTCCAGTTTTACAGGGCCCAGCATCTTTTATAATTTGTTATTTCTACGTTTTCCTACAACCAACGTTTTCACACCCATATGTCGCCATTGAAAACGATGTAGGGAATAGCGTTCATGAGAATGGTCTTTAAAACACGGGATATACAGCATTGACTGGGGGAAAAAGCAGTCTGTGGTCTGAGATTATCTTTGTATCGATCACATGACTGCTGTACCGCAGGGAGAACTACAAGAACCACAAGCACGGCCAAAGCAAAGAAACTAAACGTGACACTGAACTGCGTTGTGCAGCAGCAGAACGGGCCGAGTCACGGTGGTGTTCAGCCCGATCGGGCTGCTGCCACTTCCTCTTCAAACACTACCGTGATTCTGTTACAGCACACACTGAAAAAAGACAAAAACGTGTCCTCTTGTTTACGTTCTGCTTGCTGTGTGTAACAGGAGATGCCGTTGGAACAATAGAGGCCTAAATCCCTCCCCTGCAAGGATTTAGTTATGCTTCTAAATTTTTGTCTCGGTCATTCAGTCCACTTTTTACTATTTTAGCGTAGCTGCAGCCCATGTATTGTATGTTGCTTCTTTGTATTTATTATAACGTACAATAAATGTGCACTTTGTGCACTTTATCTGTTTCACCGTGGGAGGGTGAGAAACATACTCTCGATTCCTTTGTATGTCTTGTCATGTGAAGGAATTGACAATAACGCTACTTTGACTTTGACTTTGAATGTGGTGGGCTATTGTAAGGTGTGTCATTCTTCAAGACATTACATTAAAATTATAGGATCTTAGGCAAAAGCATCAACAAAAATGAATCAATGTGATGTGGTACTTATGCCAAATTTGATCTAATATGAAATGAGTGCTTAAGAAACAACAGATTTACTTTGGTGAATACATTTCACTGTGGCGATGTTAACTGAAATGCCACGGAGGCTGGAAGGCCCCCACCCACAATAAAAAGACTTGATTGTTGTCTTTGAGCTACAAACAGCTCATTGTGTGCACTGCGCAGTCACTTAGGATACTCTCACGCATCGAAAGAGGAATACTTTGACAAAACCACAGCCATGTCTTGATAAGCCTCAACAGCGCACCACTGAACTCTAAAAGGGTTATGCATTATGTATGGTGTATTGAACTAGCATGACTAGCGCCAGCCCTTGTACTGCAGTTATGATTGATTCATCCTGGTTGATCTCTTATCTCAGTTCCAGCAGTCCTACTATGTTACAGCAGAACTTCTGGTCTGGGGGGAGATGGTACAGAGCCTTGGCCAAAAACCAGGACTGCACGGGGCAGGGCTACTAGATTTGTAGATATTATACCAAAGAAAACAAATTTGCGTGGGTGCATGAAGCTATCAGAAGGGGATTTTACTTCTTCAGTGGCCAATTTACATGGTATTGATTTGAAACCTTTACAGACACTTTTAATAGTTTACTTCTGCTGGCAGAGTTTGTATCTGCCAATGGCACACTTACAGATCACAGCCTCCAGTAACATGATTGGTTGAAACACATCTGAAGCAGAAGAAAGTGAAACGCCTTTAGATTTTAGATATGAATCCAAAGTCTGACGTATGATACTAGTTGCAGTGTCTGCAAAGGCTTCAGTGTCTGCAAAGGCGTCAAATCAAGTCTGTGTATATTGGCCACTGCACAAATGCATTGATTAAAATCCTTCTGAATGCTGTATTCACTAACGTGTATGAGGACTCTTTGGTAGAATATCTGCTCAATGGTCGTCAATCGTCAAATATCGTTTGTTCAATCTTTACGTAATGTGCATTTGTTCAGACTAAGATATTGCAAAATACCAGTCATTTGGTGGTGAAATGAGAATGTCATGATAGCGTGACGATTTCAACAGTGATCAGTATACATGATGGGAGAGAAATAGACCTATTTCTTAAACTGGAGATGTTCTACTGGCACTATCTGTTTACTGTTTACTTCACAGGGCCACTGTTCACTACTGTTTACTTTACTACTCATATTGCACTATTCATGTACATTCTGCACATTAATCGCTATTATGCTCTTCTGGTTAGAACGCCAACTACATTTTGTTGTCGCTGTACTTGTACTCTGCACAATGACAATAAAGTTGAATCTAATCTAATCGTCTAAATGACTGCATAATAGCTGACAAGTGTCGTGCAGTTGTGTTACCGCTTCGTCTTCGCATGGCAAAGTTGGAATTGACTTTGTTTTCTTGTACTCATGTAGGCCTACTCTAGAATAGCTTTGTGTTGTGAAAAAAAACACTCCACTGACACATGAGGAGGACTGTCCCCAGAGGAGGAACAGCAGCCCAAGCACCACCACCCCCCATCATCACATAATCAGGATTACTTTTTCTCACCAACTGCTACCATCAAACCTGCTTAAGGGTAGGCATCAATATTTTGTAACTACCATGTGCCATGGAACAACTAGTTTGTGTGGGGCAACACGTCTTGATTTAGTCAGACGTAAACCCCACCCAATTGTAGCCCCGGAGTCCTGTGCTTAGCTGACAGTGGCACCTGGTGGGGTCTTCTGCTGCTGTAGCCCACCTGCCTCAAGGTTCCACGTATGTGCGTTCAGAGATATCCTTCTGAGTACCTTGGTTGTAACGAGTGGGCATTTGAGTTACTGTTGTCAGCTCAAACCAGTCTCGTCTGACCTCTGGCATCAAGAAGGCCTTTTTACCCACAGAACCGCTGCTCACTGGATATTGTCTCTTTTTCTGACAATTCTCTGTAAACCCTAGAGATGGTTGTGCGTGAAAATCCCAGTAGATCAGCAGTTTCTGAAATACTCAGACGATGTCACGCTCAAAATCAATCAAATCTCATTTCCTCCCCATTCTGATGCTGGGTTTGAACTGCAGCAGATCGTCATGACATGTCTACATGCATTGAGGTGATGCCATGTGACTGGCTGACTAGAAAGCATTAACAAGCAGTTGGCCAGGTGTGCCTATTACGTATGTTTGAACTTACACAAAGCTGGTGCAACCGGCCCCTGCCCCCCCTGCCGGCAGACAGACCAATTGGAGGCCGCTGGTCTAGGAGGCGGGTTACACAAGGCAAGGTGCCAGACCGTGTACTCGTTTACATTTCTTTATATAATTGCCAGATTATCTTAATCTATCAACCACATATGCAACAAAAACATATTCCGCCACAGATATATTAGATCAAATTAGATCACATATTAGATCAAATTTGGCACAGATATAGATCATATCAGATAGAAAATATGGGCATTGCTGCAACTACTCAATGGATTTATTTTAATGGATAATCTTTACTGGCCATCAGTCAAGAACAGAGCGCATTATGTTTTCCTCACATGCTCTTGAACTGCGAGTGCTCGGTTGCAACTTTCTTTGCATCACACATCACACTCACACCTGGTGGTAAAATAGGAGCCCTTTAAGAGGACCTCGAGTGGATCGTGTTTCCAAAGAGAGCGCTCACACTTGCGCCGCCATACAGCCGCGCTTCAACTTCCAGCACTGCTCAAAACCATTGCTACATCTACAAACAACTAAAATCGATTCTTCCTGCGTGTGTCAGCCCTTCCTGCTACGCGACGCAGCGCTCCGTGGCTCGGCACGTCGGGTTAAGCGCTGACGTAACCGAGGCGGACTCTGGAAGCCACAGATATCCTCCACGAAGCCCTTATCGCGATATTGCAGTTTTGCTTTTTGAGGCGGGAGTCAAATAAAACGTGTTCTATTGAGCCGTTTCTGAAGCGAAATGGGGAGGGGAAAAACCTCCAACGTCACCGCGTCGCGACAGCCGTATTTCACTGCGGTTGAAAGGAGCGTGGTGGTGCTGCGCCAGTCTTAGCCTACATTATGGGGAGAACCCTGAGGATACGGTGGACATCGAGTCGAGTATGTGAGGCTTCGATTATGAAAAGGAGTGCTCCTTGCAATGCAGTACACCACAAGAACGTTTTAATTTTCAGTTTTTGTGAAGTGCTTCAGAAAGTAAAAAGAACCGAAGGGCAAACTTAAAGTGGGAGGTGAACCCTCACAGCAAGAATTCGCCCACGAGATTTTCCCAATTTTGTCGATCAATATAAATATTTATTTCCTGGTCTCCATTTAGATTTAAACTGAATTACAATCTTAAATAACTAATGTAATGCATGTGTGCTACCTTTTCCTCCACATCGGCCTACACGTTCAACTGTACATGGCAATCGCGGAACAGCATGTAGACACCTGAATGTTTATCTCAATCTAGATTTGCAGATTGAAAATCGTCAAACTAACACGATCAAACTAATCGTCAAACTAACACTGTTCTCCGAAGTAAATAAACAGCCACAAGATGGCGCATGGCTTGGCGTAGTTATAAATGTATCCCTATTGAATAAGAATTAGACATTTGTATGAAATTGTACACTTCATATGGAACATAATATACATTAAATTAAATTGTACACATGTAAAAGGAATGTAGCGTTATAGGCCTTTATCCTAGGCCTATGACGCTGCAATTTATTATGTTAAATAAAATGTGTGGCGCTCAGTGTTTTTTTAATAAAATACAAAACACTTAAATTAAAATACAAATACAATAACCGTATCAAGAACACTGTCGATGACAGATAATAATGTTTACACCCAATTGAGGCATTCGATTATATTCACGCTCCGGTCTGTAAGGATCTCTAGCTTCACCTAGTGGCCATTTCCTTAACTACAGACCTCGACCAACGGGAGATGTGTTTGAGCAACCAAGCAGTAAGCTTCGTCCCTTCTCCAGACTCAGCCTCCCCAACCCCAGCAACCTTGGTACCTAGGAGCAATTTTAGAGGAAGAGAGACACATGCTGCAGATGACAGTGCAGAGAACAGTGAAGATGACATGCTAGTAGTTATGTTGCCAAAATTACAGAGGTGCACGGGACAAAGCGTCTGCCATAACGTTATCTTTGCCCTTTATGTGCTGGATGTCCAGGTTGTAAGGCTTCAGAAACAAAGCCCACCGCATGAGCCTCTGATTTGGGTTCTGCAGGGAGTTCAAAAAAGGTTAGAGTGTTATGATCAGTCAATACTAGAGTTTTTCAAACGGCAATAGTGCATCATCAGGTGCTGACACATCTTCCCCCCACTAAATGCTGACTGCACCACTGTACATGCAGCCAAACCGGAGTGAACTTCTGAGGAAGAGGAACCTGCACAATCAGACTGAGTTTTAGATGAAGCACGCCCATAATATGGTTTTAACAAATTTACGTGGCAAAGCTGATTTCTTTTTCTGCGGTCGGGAGTAGCAATGACATAATTTTGTTCAGACAATTGACGCACAACCGTATATGGACCAACAAACTTTGCCTGAAACGGTGACCCCACAATCGGCAACAAAGCAAATACTTGATCCCCCTCACTGAATTGACGTGCCTCAGAGCGCCGGTCATACCACTGCTTCATCCTAGCCTGAGACTTTTCCAGTTTTTCCTTTGCCAACTGGCCAGCCATATAAAGCCTGTGTCGGAACCCATTCACGTATTCTATTAAATTAGGTGGGGGTTCCTCCACTCATCCCGCAGCACTGCCAGCGGTCCCCGTACCCTATGACCAAAAACAATCATTAGGCCCAGTGTTAGACCCAGTACTCTCCTGACACACCTCCCTGGCCGATAAAATCAACCATGGCAACCTTTCCTCCCAGTCCCTATTCATTTCAGTGCAGTATGCTCGCAGTAATGACTTTAGAGTTTGATGGAACCGTTCTAACGCACCTTGACTCTGTGCATGGTATGCTAATGCTTGATTATGCTTGATGTTCAACTGCTTCAGAACCTGCAAGAACAAATGTGAGGAAAAGTTTGACCCCTGGTTGGACTGAATTGATCCTTGGTATTCCAAATATAGCAATAAACTGAGTCAATGCCTTAACTAGAGATCTGGCTGTGATGGTACGCAAGGGGTAGGCGGCTGGGTAACGTGTGACTTGACACATCACAGTCAACAAATACTCAGACCCAGACTTTGACTTGGGCAAGGGCCCCACACAATCTATGATTAAATGTTCAAATGGCTTGTCCACTGCCGGAATTGGACAAAGTGGGGCAGGCTTAATAACCTGCTTTGGCTTACCTGTTACCTGACATGTATGGCAAGTCTTAACATAAGCTGCCACATCATGCTTGAGACGAGGCCAAAAAATATAACGCAAGATGTGACTGTATGTTTTCCTAACCCCCAAACGCCCTGTCTGGTCATGAGAACATTTCAATACTTCATTTCGATACTTAGTTGGAACCACAACTTGGACAACTGGTTCACCCATACAATGAAAACCCTGGGGAACCCACTTACGGACCAATACCTCATTATTCAGGAAATAGCCCAAGGTTGCACTTTTAGCTTCCTTACTAGGCCGCACCTGATCAAACAGCCCACTTAATGCCGCATCAGCTCGCTGTTCACTGGCAAGCTCCTGCTGGGAGACAGAAAGAGATTCAGGTACATGAAAATCTGTTTCCAAATCACAGTCCATCTGAAGTGAAGAATCTGTCCCAGCTTTAGTCATTGCCCGGGTCACAGCACAAGCTGTGAACACCTCTGGGAACTCTTGTTTATAATCCTCCATTTCATTTAACAATGGTTTAGGCTTATTAGGTGGACAGCCATCAGCCCAGACATGATTGCCAGCCAGATCATTCCCCAAAATCACATCTATCCCGTCTATAGGCAAGGCAGGGCGTACTCCAATGTGGACATCACCATCCACGAGGCCACAGGACAGATTGACTTGATGTAGAGGAACACACAGAGTGGTCAAACCCATTCCCCGTACAAGCACACACCCCCCAGTATCTGTCTGGGCAAAAGTCCAACACAGAGTCCAACACAACTGAATCCTTTGCTCCTGTATCTCGCAAAATTTTCACTGGCACCTTCGTACCACTATCAGTGAGAGATACAAATCCATCTGACACCAAAGCTTCAAAACCATCATAGTCTCCAGTTTCAGGCTTAATTGACTCAACCACCTCCTCAGAAACCTCTGGCGCTGTCCTAACTGGAGCACTGAGAGCATCTGGTTTAGCATGTCTTCCACCTGTGTGATTTCCTCTGCTTCTCAGAACAGGACACTCTGCTTTCCAATGTCCCCTTTCATGGCAATAATTACACACCCCACCAAATCCGACTGAACGTAGACCACGATTAATTTTTACAGACTCGGACCAAGATAGCCTAGACTGACAACCAACTTTAGAAGAAGCATTCTCCAACGCACAGTGTTTAACAAATTTCCATTTGTGTGCCAGAACATATTCATTTGCCAGAGTAGCCACCTCAGGCCACCCTCTCACATTAGCCACACGTTCAAACAGGGAGAAAAAGGTGTCCGGGTCTCCATCATCAAATTTCGGTACTAGTCGCAGATTACCCACCACATCAAACGTTTTCCAGCTTTGTGAACCGGACGCTACAAACTCCTCTGAAAACTCCAAATCACCAGACAATTTACCTGCCCTAATAAGATCTAAACGGTGCTGCTGAAACTCCAACTTTTCCTTTTCAAAAGACTGCCTTAGCCATTCCTTTTCTATGCCCAGTTTGTCCTTCTCCCTCTGCAACAACAACCGTTCTTTTTGTTGCTCAAAGGTCAAAGCTACTATAGGAGAAACCATAGACGCTCCACCGCTGGCACTTTGACCTTGCACTGTAGCTGACAACACACCATTTTCTATTAAAGCAGCCCTCAATGACTCTTTAATTTCCCTTTTCAATTGTTTTTGCCCAACATCAACCTCAAAATGTTCAACAAGCTTCAGAAGTTGCTCCTTTGTACAACTATTCAACAGTTCATCAGATGGAGATGGAGACTGAAGAAAACTAGCCACAGTACCCATGACTGGACAGTGTTGATCTCTGAGGTGCAAAGTAACCTAGAGCCCTCCTGCTAACTGCCGACCCAGAAACTTATTAACCTCAACTCTAGTCTTCATGCAGTTACTTGCAGTGGGTATTTATGCACTGCAACCCATTGGAGCGAGAAAGGCAACTGCACCAACAGCGACCCCCTCGAGTCCAGGGATGTGCCCCTGAGACAACTGCTCTAACTGCTTTCACTGCAACATTACAAAGATTTCTGAATGAATCCCAAAGGGGCAATGTTCCTTCATCCTACCAGGGAAAGCTCACAGACTAACATGTGCACCCCAAATAATCCACTCTATGGCCTTTAATTTCCAAAACTGTCTCCAGTCCCACACAAGACACCACTAAAGCTCTTCCCCCGAGCACTTTGTACTACTGACCAAAACAAAAACCACTCCAGCACAAAACCTCAGAAATCCAAACTCAGTCACCAGCAATAACCAAAACGGTAGACTATGAGGCCTCCCAACACTTGTACTTCGCAGATTTTAATATGGAGTCTGGAGTTCCTTGCTCAGCCTGCTGCCACCGCGACCCGGCCCCGGATAAGCGGTCTCTTTTTACCAACAATGATGATGATGATGATGATGATGATGAGATTTTAATATCCAACTACCAAACTCCAGGCATACAATCCTGATAGTAACTCACTCTTTACTTCTTCTACAAGCAATCAAGCCACAACGTTTACGAGTGTAGATTAGTGAAAGGTGACAGAAACAGTACTAGTTCCAAACTAACAAAATACAAACTTCTAAATCTACGTAGACCAATTCAAATATACCAAACAACAAAACAAACAAAACAAAGGACCGGACCAGCCCCCATTTGTCACAACCTGACTCAAACAGCAGTGACAAAAGAAGGGAAGCCACACAAAGTGTAGGGATAATACTATTAATTTAATCAAGCAAACAGGTAAATGATAATAATGTCGGTATATCAGTGTGCATGCTGTGTTGGTACGTGAGTGAATGAGGCTGTGTGTGAAGGAGAAACGCCAGATACAAACAAACCAGCAATCAGGTGGCCAGCCAGGTGAGAGACCGAGGCACGAGCTAAGGCCTGCTTTATGGCCTCCCACTGCCGCTTCCTCAGGTGTGCTGCCTCTGCGATGAGGTTGCAGCCCCTCCCAGTTGCAGCTCCACCTCCCAGGCTCCTACAACATAGGGCATGACCTCCTCCCAACACAATATCCGAAACCAACCCTAGAGGCCGTCACACACAGCAAACGTCGGGGGGAAACAGCCCGGGGCCCTGCTGAGCCGTCGACAGGCCGCTGTTATTATGGGTCGTCCTCGGACCAGCCGTCCCTTAAAGTGCAGGCCTGCGCGCCTGAGCTTTTTGTGAAACGACGGCGGCGGCTTCGGGGAGCAAGAGTGTTTTGCTGCCGTCGCTGCTGGGCCGTCCTCGTCTCTCCTTTGTTGTCTTTCTTTTGTGTTTTGTGGGGCCATCATATTTTACAGTCACCGCGAGAGGCCAGCAGGCAGTGTGGGCCGTTACACCAGTAGCAGGGGTACAGACTGCTCT
>OMKQ01100227.1:3229-18737 GCA_900302335.1 Phycis phycis
CAGAAGAGGAATGGGAAGAAAACACAGTCAATTGCATTATGTTAACATATCCTGAAGTTCCTCTGCCGTCTGTCTCACAGGGGGCAAACCCCCACATACATCACCGCACCAAAGAGCAAAACAAAAGGTCCCGGCTAGAGATTTTCTATCCCTACAATGTGTTGTTTTGTTATAGTTTAATGTAGAATGTATATTAAAGTATAGTTTTCATCTAGATTGGTGTAGTTTTGGGAAATGTAGGCAGGCTTGCAAGACTGCTAACAAGTCTGCTAGCAAGTCGCAAACCGGGAGCAAGCATGCATGAGCTACACATGGTGCTTTGTCTTAGGCTCCGACACCTCCAGCCTCCGCTTCCGTTCCACCAGGGTCGCTACTAGAGCCCTGGGTGGGAATCCCAGAGCGCTACACTGGAGACCTGGAAGGCTGCAGTCCTTACCTCACAAACTGTTACATCCTTTTCCAAGAGATTAAGGTGGTCTTCACCATCAACCATCTGATGGGCAGAGCTTGTCTTTGGGGAACGGGCAAGTGGGCACTCCAGTCTGTTTGTACTTTCAAGCCTTCGCCTCAGAGCTCCGAAAAGAGTTCACCAAGGCTTCACAAGGTCCCATCTGAAACAAGGGGGACGGACAGTTGCGCAGTCTGATGCCTTCCTGCTGGGCCTGGGGGACTACGTTAAGGGCGAGTTGGTCTCCTACGATCTCCCTACATTGCTGGATGAACTCATCGAGCTGACCTCTCGGGTAGACCGTCGCATCCAGGCGCGGTGCAGTGAGAGACAACTGGGGCAGCTCGAATGGTCTTCACCGATCCAGACACACTCTGTTACTGAGACCATGGTTTTCTCAAACGAGCCAACACATGAGGGAAGTCGAGCCCATGAAGGTGGGCCGCACCAGTCTCACACCAGAGGAACGGGAAAGTCATTTTTGTCATTTTGTCTCCCGGTGTCTGTTAAAAGGTCGGACTCACCAGTAGGCTTAGGAATTATGATTAGGACTGGATTAGGAATACTGGTGAGTCGTGCCTCAAATGTCTCCCCAAACTCACATCACTTGTGCCATGCCCGTCTGCTTCTACCCTTGGCTCGACAAATAGGCAACCAGCGGGTTCCTCTTCCTCGTCCAACTCCTGCCAGCACCCTTGATAGACATCTCATGGGGACAGTCACCCACCTGACGACACCTGTACGCGTGCTTCTGTCCAGCAACCACCACGTGACCATCCAGCTGCACATCCTAAGGTCTGGTTGACTCCGACTCATCTTGGGTTTCCCCTGGCTCCGCCGTCACAACCTCAATATCGATTGGTCTAACGCACAGGTGTCAAACCCCATCCTGGAGGGCCGGTGTCCCTGCATGTTTTAGATGTTTCTCTACTCCAACACACCTGATTCTAATGAGTAGATCGTTATCAGAATTCTACGGAGCTTGATGATGATTTGATCATTAGAATCAGGTGTGTTGGAGTAGAGAAACATCTAAAACACACAGCGGCCCGGCCCTCCATGGCTTGAGTTTGACACCCCTGGTCTAACGGATCCATCCTCGTGGGGAGTCCCTACTGCCACCAAGTGTGCCTTAAGCAGGCATCTGCTCCATGGACGACCACCTACTCCAGTCCCGCTCCTGATATGACGGGTCAGTCGAGTACCACGTCTTCCGAGAGGAATTCAGCAAGGCTAAAGCCACCTCTCTACCTCCGGCCCGCCCCTATGACTGCGCCATAGACCTGCAGCCTGGGTTGACGCCCAGGGGCCATCTGTACTCACTGTCTCTACCCTCGAAATGGAGGCCATGGACGATTACATCAACGACTCCCTGGCGGCAGGCGGCATTTGTCCATCCTCCTCTCCTGCTGGCTCAGGGTTCTTCTTCGTGGAGAAGAACGACAAGGCCCTGTGGCCATGCATAGACTATGGGGGTCTGAATGACATTTTGGTCAAGAACCGCTACTCCCTCCCTCTCATCTACTTGGCCTTTGAACTCATGGAAGGTGCTACCATCTTCTCCAAGCTGGACCTGCACAACACCTACCACCTAGTTCGCATCCGATAAAGGAACAAGTGGAAGACAGCCTTCAACACCCCTACTGGGAATTACAAATACCTTGTAATGCCCTTTGGCCTCACCAACGCCCCAACCGTGTTTCAAGCTCTGGTGAATGACGTGCAACATGTTTAATAAGCACGTTTTTGTTTACCTGGATGATATCCTGATCTTTTCCAAGGAGGAGCATGTTCACCACATCCAGGCGGGTCTTCAGCGGCTTTTGGAGAACTCACTCTTCGGGAAGGCTGAGAAGTGTGAGTTCCATTCTTCGTCCTTCGTCCTTCCTCCTTCCCTATATCCCCCTCCTTCTCCATCTCCTTTCTCGGGTCATCGGGAGGGGGAACATCTGAACGGACCCTGCCAAGGTTTATTTGGGGCTACAGCACCATGGCTGCAGCTCTCCTGGACCTCACATCCTTTAAAGTTCCTTTTCTGTGGTCCCCTGCTGCCGATGCGACCGATCTGACGTGGAGTAGCAGTGGTCCTCTCTCAAAGAGCAGCTAAGGACCAGAAACTTCACCCCTGTGCTCCCGCCATCCATCCCCCCACTGAGAGGAACTATGATATTGGCAACAGATAGCTCCTGGCGGTGAAATTGGTTTCTCATCTGGACGGATCACAAGAATCTTGAGTACATCCAGTCTGCCAAGACTTTGATCTTCTGTCAAGCCCTTTGGTCCCTGTTCCCTTACCTGGTTCAATCTGTCGCACTCCCATCGACCCCAGCTCTTGCAACATCGAGCCCGATGCTCTTTCTTGGCAGTTTTCAGAGAAAGAGGAGTCCATTGCCAACCCTGACAGCATCCTCCCGTCCTGCCTGGTTGCCCCTCTCACCTGGGATGTAGAGGAAACAGTTGCCTTGGAAGATCAGCCAGGACCCAGCACCTGCCCTCCTGACCATCTGTTTGTCCCCTCTGCTCTCCACTCTGACATCCTCCAGTGGGCCCACAACACCCGACTCACCTGTCACCCGGGGATCCAGCGCACCCAGGACATGATTCAGCAGAGGTTCTGGTGGACCACACTGGAGGAGGACACCCGAGAGTTTGTGGGGGCCTGTTCAGTCTGCAGCCAGCACAAGCCTTCCCATCAGGCTCCTGCTGGCCTGCTCCAGCCTCTGCCTGTTCCTCACCGTCCCTGGTCCCACATTTCATTAAACTTCATCACTGTTGCCACCGTCCCATGGCCACACTACCATACTGAATGTGCTAGACCGTTTCAGAAAGGTAGCCCACTTCGTGCCTCTGCCCACGCTTCCCTTGGCCAAAGAAACGGCCAAACTGGTGCTGCTTCACGTTTTCCATCTACATGGCCTCCCCATCGATGTGGTATCTGACCAGGGACCTCAGTTTACCTCCATCTTCTGGAAGAAGTTCTGCATGTTGGTTGGGGCCACCATCGGCCTGTCGTCCCGGTTCCATCCACTGTCCAACGGCCAAACCGAGAGGAAGAAACAGGAGATGGAGACAGCTCTATGCTGTATGGTCTCCTGTGGGTTGAATAGGCCCAGAACATCCTGACCAGCTCTGCGACAGGACTCTCCCCCTTCCAGTGTGCCTACGGGTTCCAGCCTCCTCTGTTCCACGCCCTTGAAAAGGAGGCTTCTTGCCCATCAGTCCAGGCCTTCATCCGCCACTGCCACAAGACTTGGACATAAGCCAGAGCCTCTCCTCCTACACTCTGCCGACCGCTACTTGGTGGCGAATAACCACCACTGCATCAGGCTGGCACCCAGGTTTATTGGTCCCTTCAAGGTGCTGAAGATCATCAACCCTGTGGTGGTCAGGTTGAAGCTGCTCTGGTCCATGCAGATCCATCCAACGTTGCATGTGTCAAAGGTCAAACCAGTCTGCAACCATCCTCTGAAGTCGAGATGGAGGTCATCAAGGGACGTCTCATCTCTGTTCCTGGTTTCTGCCGGCCTCTCCCCTGGTCTGTTACCTGCTCTGATTATTGTGTGTGACAATAATAAAAGTCATTGCCAATTATACCTGCCTTTTTGTGTGCTGCTATTGGGTCCAACCTTTGCCCGTTACAGTTTTGGTGTAGCTGGGTGTGGTGAGTGTTGTTTGCTACAGTTTGGTAGAGATCAGTCTGTTGTGTTTGGAGGAATGGGGTAACAGGATGCAATAGGAGAGAGAATCTGTCAGCACACATAAAAGTTTAAATTTAATCATTTTTGGTAGTAGGAGTATTGAGATGCTCTATATTATCTCCAAGATTATACCCTGCCCTAACACATTTTAACACATTCTGATGGTGTGTGTGTGTGTGTGCGTGCGTCTGTGCGTGTGTGTGTGTGTGTGTGTGTGTGTGTGCGTGCGTGTCTAGTCAGTGTTTGGAGTGACTCTGAGTTATGTAGAGTTATATATAAAAACCCTTAAATGGATAAACACAACAGGTGATGGATTGATGATGGTGGTCGGTGTATACATATTTACATTACGATACAACAATATGTCATCTATTGTTTGTCAGTCAGTCAGTTAGTAGTGTTCACATTACGTCCTCTGTTTTGTTTTCCCCTTCTCAGTCAATTTTTTCCCTCTTAATAATTCCCTCAGTTAATTTGTAGTATTGTGGATTTGCCTGTTTTGCTCTGAAGCCATTTTTAGTTTAGTTTTTCCTTTAGTTTAAATACTTTAAAACCTCTGTGTCTGCATTCGGGACCTTTACAGTTAGAAATAATGTTATATTTTAGACATATTGTAGTGACATTATTGTGATTTTGTTGTGATTTTGTAGAGATATTGAACTTATACTTCAGTGATCTGGTGATGAAACATCAACAGCCTCATGTTCTCAGAAGATACCATAATGAAACCAGCTGGGCCTCCACTCCTCTCCTCTCCCCGGGTGCTTCACTATCACTATCTGCTCACATGGTCGGGGCAGCATGTGAATGGCGGACAAAACTGTTCCCTTGAGCAGAGTGACTGTGGAACTTTTGGACTGGTTATCCAGGGGGGTCAGGGAGGAGGATTTAGGAAGTTACACCTGCCAGACACCAACCAGGCTGGTACCACGTTACAGTGGAGATAAAACTGGAACTGATTTATATTAACGCCTCTATTAAAGCATCTTCTAAAATATTGATTATTTTAGAAGACGCTTTTGTCCAAAGCGACAGTCAGTAGATTTCTGGGGTTCGACATGTGGACAGATGGAGGAGGGGGATCAAGGGGATCGAACCGCCGACCCTACGGTTAGTGAAGGACCCGCGCTGTCTGACCTACTGCTGCCCGGTTATACAGGAGGCTTGAGGAAGTCCCAGGTACATCTCTCCCTCTCTCTTTCTCAATTCAGTTATCTCTCTCTTCATGTCTCTCTCAGTCCATTTTATTGGCAGGGAAATTAAACATTAACATTGCTATTAATATATTAATTATATTAAAGCTTCAAGTGTAAGTGGACTCTCTGTTTTGGCCAAGCCCAAGGATAGAGAGTGTGAGAGAGTTCTAGGAAGGAGAGCGGTGTGTCATCACCATGGTTATGACCCATGGCAACTTTGTAGGACGTTTTTCGTACCGTTGTTGTGTATGAGCGTTATAATGAGCGATGTTGTATAAGAATGTTAGAAATAAATAAACAACTTCAATAATACTATAATATATACTACATCCGGGAGACAGAACGCTCTCGCAGACGCGGACATGAAATCATATGCTGCTCAGATAGAGCGTCACTCATCAACACACACCGTAGCATTGTACTGTATGTGTCCAAGAGGCACAACAAACATAGATAGAAAAAAATGTTAATAAGAATAATTTAATAATAAGAATAAAAAAATAATATGACCTAAATCACGTCTCTCTTACTCTCGATCTGCTTGTGCTGTAACTCATAAGAGATGTCTTCCTCCTGTAACATGTGTCTTTTATTGTGGAGTCTAAACCTCCTTGCTGCAGTACAGCAAGTCATTGCCAGTTCATGTCTGGAGACTCATAAGTCAAACTCCACATCTCTGACATAAGCTGCTGCTGCTAGTCAGACCTGGCTTGAAATCCAAGTCTATCTCTAGGCACTAACACTTCAGGGTTAGAGTTTCTATTCCCTGTGTAGCTCAATCGGTAGAGCAAGACACAAACTCTGCCAGGGGCTGTTGTTACATCATGCAGTATGTAACAACATGGTTCCAGGGGTGGTGGTGGGCAAGGGCCCCCCAAGGTTTATCACCAAGATGTGTAGCGAGGAGGTCCTGATGGGAGAGACCGGCAGGTTCTCAGTGAAGACTATTGGATGCCCCTTACCCCAAATATCCTGGCTCAAGGTGCAGAGATAGGATCAATCTCTTCACCATAACCATGTCAGTATCTTTACCGTATCCATGTCTTCACATTAATCATGTAAATAAATCTACAATAGGGTAAATCACATTACCTCAGATATGAGCCACTCCAGGTTGGCATCCCAGGTTAATTAATGTCATGGTTAATTAATGTTATGTTTGCAATGCATATTGTTATTTAATTATTTAACATAATTACAGTCAAAAATAACACAGAAATGTTGACCGAAACTAAATTCAATTGAAAAAAAAGTCATTTTGGGGTTTAGTTACCCTTAAAGCTAGAATTGTTTTTGTAATCAACGAGCAAATGCAGATCAACAAGGAACTTAGAGTAGTAGCAGTAGGGGCCGCAATCTATGGAGGACAAGGTGTACCACGGAAATTATGCATACAATTTGAATCCGTGTCGAAGCTCCACACCTTTGACACTGAGATTCTACTTGCCATGGGCCTGCTGTTCGCCAGCCCACAAGTAACGGCCCTGCTTACACGAGGCAAATAACTACATCCTACAACATTTTTATGTTCGACTGTATCTAGATTAAAAAACTCCTCTGTTTACATATAGGACACAATGCGCTCACAACCATTACAGCTCAACATAATAATAATAATAATGGCTTTTATTTAAAGGCGCCTTTCAAAGCACTTAAGGACACCTTACAGACAAGTTAAAAACAAGTAACAAGTAACAGTGGCATACTCTGTCAGTGAGGGACAGAGTATGCCACTCGGAATAAGTGTGTTTTTAGGCTTGATTTAAAGGTGGAGACAGAGTCAGAAGTGTGAATGTCTGGTGTGAGAGAGTTCGATAGGCGGGGAGCAGATCAGCTAAAAGCTCTTGACCCTATGGTGAATAGATTGGGAGATGGAGCTGAGAACTGGACGGCAGAAGAGGATCAGAGAGGGCGTGAAGGTGTGTGGATGTGGATGACTTCAGATAGATACACTGGTGCCAGGCTGTGAAGGATCTTGAAAGTAAGGAGTAGAATCTTAAAATCAATGCATTATTTGAGTTGGAGTTGCTGCAGGGCAGGAGTGACGTGTTCAATAGATGGAATTCTGGTTATGATACGGGCGGCTGCGTTCTGGACCAGTTGGAGTTTATGAAGAGATTTCTGAGGAAGACCACAGATGAGAGAGTTACAGTAGTCCAGTCTGGATGTAATCAGGGTGTTTACAAGGATAGCAGTGGAGGTTGGTGTAAGTGAGGGACGAAGACGAGTGATGTTACGTATATGGAAGTAAGCAGACCGAGTAACATTATTGATGTGGGTCTCGAGGGATAAAGTACTGTCCAAGATGACACCCAAGCTCTTTACCTGAGGGGAAGGGTCAACAGTGGCATTGTTGATGGACATGGAAAAAGTGTTGAGTGTTGCTAAGGTGGATTTGGTGCCGATGAGGAGAACCTCAGTTTTGTCGCTGTTGAGTTTGAGGAAGTTCAGTGATAACCATGATTTAATTTCTAGTAGTCAGACGGAGAGAGCTTTGGGTGGTAGAGAGGCAGTGGGCTTAGTGGAAAGGTAGAGCTGGGTATCATCAGCGTAACAGTGGAATTGAATGTCAAATTTCTCCAGATCTCAAGTTCTTGAGTTGGACAAGAACTTGTGTGCGGCCCGAGCGATATGTGTCGGGTCATGGAATCCAAGGACACAAGTCGGGAACACAACAATCGCGCAAATTAAAGAGGAACTATGCAACTTTTTTTTTTAGCTTTTTTAACCTTAACATTGCTGGTTAAGAGTTGGTGTGATGGTTCTCTAACACTTTATGGGTCGATTGGTGGGTGTTACGACCCCTCCTAGCGCTTCTGGGCTGAAAAAAGTGAAAATGCAAGTCTGTGCCCCCGGTCCGGGGGCAAACTCTCGCAGTCTCGGATCTCGCGAAGTAACGGACTGCTTTATAGCACTACACATCCACGAACACGGAACCGGCTAGATATAAACACAAGTAGCGAGGGGATTGTTATATTCATCATGGATCAGCCGACTAAAAAGAGACACAGGAACCCATCCATCGGAGGAACAGAAGAAGCGAAAAAGTGTGACAGTGACAAAAAGAGAGGCCAGACACGAATAAACATTGGGAATGGCATGAACTGAGAGATCAAAATGAAGACTGCAAATTGGATGCCGACTTGGCAGTGTTGCTGTTGAAATTGTAAGTACCCTTGGGTGAACTTTGGTCTCTTTTTTTCTTTGTATAGTGGCTTTCTTGAGGTTGATAGTCTCTGTAAAAATGTGTTTGCTCGACCGTTTTGTTGTGAGCCCTGTATGTTTCTAGTTTGCATTCTTGGTGGTGGCGGGGTACTGCATATAATGTAGTACCCTGCGTGAGAGCTGCTAGTTAGCACAGCCACTTGCAGCTACTCGCTACCAAACGCGTTTGTTTCCATGGTTGTTTTGCTGTTCGTCTGTCTAGTCCCCCAGGTACAGGCTAAATCCCCAAATCCAGGTGCTTGTTGTTTATTTAGATCACTGGATCGCCCTTCGAATACCTCAGATTTTGCTAAGAGTGTCGCCTATATCATGCGATATGTCCGGCTGACCATATAATTCAGTACCCTGCACGAGAGCTGCTGGTTACCACATATTCATAATCTTTTGTCATGCTGAGCGATATAGTTTGCTGCCAGTATGTTTTCATGTTATATTACTTTTGTGCAGATGATGTGGGTCGGTGTGCTACACCATGTTCGAAATTAACATTTTTGGGCCACCGGTTGTTGTGAGCATGAGCCTCTGGAGGAACACAGCGATGATAAGCCCTGGTTCATGCAAGGTTATTAAACAATTATACAAGAGCAGAATTGAGTCCCCTGTATGGATGCAGTCATTTTACTCACAATGCGTGATGCATTGTGATTACAAGTTCAGCATCTCACAAGGCACTGACTGCAACCGTGCTGGACAAGAGGTGGTTGAGCCAGGTGAAGACGTTTCTAAACTTCAGCCTGCAACAAAAGGTCGAAGACCTGGAGTGTAAGTACAGTAAAGGAGAAAAAAACAGTACTCTACATCTCCGACATCCAGACAGCCATCCTCTCCAGGAGGCTGAAAAGTGGAACAGGCCTTCCTTGCAAGATCATTATAAGGCCTGATGACCCAAGACTGCTCTGCCAGCTTGCCCCGGTACAGCCACCACCCACATGTGCGGATAGTGTCACGAGGAATCCTTAATCAAGAGAACCCTCAAGAAGATGCTACACAATAGCCGTAAGGCAAAAAACAAACAATGAAGCACTGTCATTTGCATTTTTTTCAATATCCAAAATAGATCTTTTTCTAACCAAAAGTGTGTATTACTGAACAACTGAAACAAAGGTGGTGCAAAAATGTTATATTAAGAATGGATCTTAAAAGGAGGGGTGGTGCGCACATCCAAAGGTAATCCACAGGTGCTATACAATTGTATTAGATATGAGACAAAAGGTGGGTCTGCACACTGTTTTTCTGGCTCCAGAAGTAAATGTATTTACTTTACAAGGCAACGTTCAGGCATATAAAAAAAGGGAAACATTTTAAAATTATATACAATGATATTTATTTACAATGTTGATTGACAATGTTCTACACGTCCAGGCGGTGCACCCTGAATCCCGTGTAGTCTGGCTATATGACCTGATGTAAATATGGTGTTAAAAGCTTACCTTTTTTGAATAAATATCAACTTAGATTACTACACGTACTTGAGCAGATATATAAATGTACAATTGCTGCGACAAATTGTTCATGCTATCGTTATGTATTATGTTGGCCAACACTCTTACACTGATCGTTCTGTTCAACAAAAAATCGAACAAATCTAATGTAGGATAAAACATCTCCCCGTCAACTATACAAAAAGGATGGGTTTAGGTTTATTGTAAAATGTATAACCTTGTCTACTCTTCATGAACAGATTGAACACCTACCTCGGACATGGCTCCACGCATTTGCCGGCTTCTTTTAAAACAAATGCTCATGGCTAGCGTAGAAGTGGGAGCATTGTCAACGAGTTGTTGTTATGACAGGGTCGTAAAGACCTACTTCGAAGCTGCAGGCTGAGCTTCGGAGAGAAAAATGCGAGCAGGAATGGCCAAAGTTGCATACTGGACCTTTAACTTTTGTGCATCTGCTTCAACACATAGTTTTGACATTTAGGGCATTTAGCAGATGCTTTTATCCAAAGCAACTTACAAAGAGTACATTTGTCATAAGAAGGTGAAACATTTCATTGCTGCCAATACAGTAAGAAAGTCACCAGAACAAGTTTCAAGCATTTCAAGTGCTAGATTAACCATTGGTAGTATACAACATCTCTGACTAAGTGCCAAGTTACAAAGAGCGATTAAAGTGCCAAGACGTACAACAAATAAGAGCATGAGGATAGTTATGCAGAGTTCAGGTGAACTCTGAACAAGTGGGTCTTGAGTCTCTTCCGGAAGATGGGGAGTGACACTGCAGTCCTGACATTGGCAGGGAGCTTGGGAGAGAGTTGAGAGTTGGCAGGGAGAGTTGAGATTTCGTGATCCAACCTTTTCCTCCTTTTAGTGATGGCAGTCGACCAGCTGAGGTAGTTGAGTGGAGTGCTCGAGCAGGGCCGTGGTGTTTCACCAATGTTTGGAGGTAGGTAGGGGCAGTTCCATTGACTGCTTTGTAGGCCAGTAGCATCGTCTTGAATTTGTGAAGGTCTTGGAAGAGGGGAGTCACGTAGGAGAATTTGTTTCGGTTGAACACGAGGCGTGCTGCAGCGTTCTGGATCCGCTGCAAAGGTTTAATCACGGTTGCAGGGAGTCCAGCTAAGAGCGAGTTGCAGTAGTCGAGGCGGGAGATGACAAGTGCTTGGGTCAGGAGCTGTGTCGCTTCCCTCGTGAGGAAAGGCCGGATCCTGTGGATGTTGTAGAGAGCAAATCTACAGGAGCGGGTCACTGCATGTGATGTCTGCAGTGCAGAACAGTTGGTTCCTTGCGGTCGGTGAGGCAGAGACTGTGATGCCCTCGAACAAGACCAGCAGGTCCCTGTGAGGGCAGTCTTTCCCCGGTATGAAGAGAAGCCCAGTCTTTGCGAGATTGAGCTTGAGTTGATGCGCAGTTGTCCAAGAGCTGATGTCTGCCAAGCATTCTGAGATGCGTGTTGCAATCAGTGTGTCTGAAGGGGGGAAGGAGAGGAACAGTCAAGTGTCGTCCGCATAACAGCGATAGGAGAAGCCGTGTGATGTAATTACAGAGCCTAGAGATTTCGTATATAGGCAGAACAGAAGCGGTCCTAGTACTGAGCCTTGAGGGACCCCAGTGTTTATCGAGCGGGGTTTGGACAGGGAGCCGTTCCAAGTGACCTGATAAGTGCGATCCATAAGGTAAGATGTGAACCAGGCTAGTGCAGTGTCAGTAATGTCGAGTTCAGCGAGGGTGGCGAGGAGGGTCTGGTGGTTCACGGTGTCGAACGGCGCAGACAGGTCGAGGAGAACAAGTACTGAAGAGAGGGAAGAGGCTTTGGCGGAACGAAGGGATTCGGTCCCCGTCAGGAGGGCCGTCTCTGTAGAGTGCGCAGTCTTGAAGCCAGACTGATGGGGATCAAGCTAGTCGTTTTCTGAGAGGTAGGACAGTTGGTTCAAGACTGCATGTTCCAGGGTTTTAGAAAGGAATGACAGCAGAGATACCAACAACAACACCAATACCATTAGCAACAACAGCAGAGAGTGACTACTAACTGTATGAGTTTGCTCTACCAACAGAAAAGCTACAACACAAGTTCTAATTCCTTACGTACTCACCAACAGCAACAATCCTCTTTAACTCCGTCTTTAACAGGCAAAATTAATTTTTGTCTGTTAAAGAACATCTGCCGGTAACATCAATGTCCCGGCGAATGTAATCACAATGACTGGACCAAAAATCCGATGAATATTGTTTAAAAAAAACAAACAGAATTGTGCATTGCCATAATACTCTTGGGCAACTCCTGCCCAGGCTATGTTCTCAGGGAGGAGTAAGGAGGCTGGTCAACGGTAAAAGAAGGTAACTTTGAGTTGCTTTGCTAACATTACGCTGAACGTGTTTACATAAATCAATATTAATATCTAGTTTAAAAAAAACAAAAAAGACAGACTAGTCCCTGCTTTTTTATTGAAACAGAAAACAGCTGTGAATAAACAGAAAGACTGGAGATGATGTGTTCTGCTCTGTGTGCTTCCCCACGTTTTCTAGTTGTCGTTTGTGCCATGCTACAAATGAGGCTGATTGCTCTGTGTGATTTGGGCTTCACATGATTGATTTTAGAATAAGTCAAGTGGCTCGGGAATCAGCATCCCTCAACTGTAAAAGTCGCATCATTTTTCGGAATATTCAAGTGTAAATGTTTTCCAATTTGGCAATAACAATGTCATTTTATTTTTATATAAAGTTGACTTCACACTGAGTTTGCTCATGGCTATGAAGCATTAAACAGAAATGTTTTGCTAAAATAGATAATCAAATATCTAATCTCTCTGCCTTTCAGGTAACGTAATAATGTATTCTATATAGGTATTTAACATTATTGTAAAGGCTGTCGCATAGTATCGAGAAGATCATTAGCTTTTAGGGAGAAAAAATATATACTGTTTGTGTATATATATATATATGTTGTATTTTTCTTGTTGTTTTTTTTTAATTAAAAACAGCATGATGTATAAATGCTCCACTAGAGAGCAGTATTGCCTCCTCACAAAATTAGTCAGGGACCAACTGAAACACAGAAACAATGTAAAAGGTAAAATCTGTGGCAAAGAATGATGAAGGGATGATAGAGAAAAGACAGAATGATGGATGGATCATAGAGATGAAACAGAACGATGGAGGGATGAAGAATAAATGATTGAGTGACAATTTGTATTCTAGTATCGGACACAATGTGTTTCCATGGTAGCCAACTGCCTTGTTTTACTGTCTCCCATTCTCCCTCACACACATACCACCTCTCTCTCTCTGTCTCTCTCTCTCTCCCACTCTCACTCACCCTCTCTCTGATATATACTCTCTCTCTTTCTCTCTTAACCTCTCTCTATCATTATCTTTACCAGTCGTTTGAGAGACAGACTGACAGACTGAGAGAAAGAGCTGAATCCCTGAATTTCCCCCAGGGGATCAATAAAGTTTTTATCTATCTATCTATCTATCTATCATGTTACAGAGAGAGGTAGAGAGAGTGAGCAACAGAGACATGTTGAGAGAGAGGTAGATAGAGGTAGGGAAATAGAGAGGTAGAGAGAGAGAGAGAGAGAGAGAGAGAGAGAGAGAGTATAGTTTATTAAACAGTTGGTTAAACACAGTGCTCGGGGACTCCATATAAAGACAAAACACGCTGCTGTCACACACACAACCACACACACACACACACACATACAAGCACACAGAGTGGCAGAGGAGGTAGACAGCAAGATGAGAAGTCAGCTGCAGGGTTAAGGGGAGTACCTTGGTTGTGTGTGTGTGTGTGTGTGTGTGTGTGTGTGAGAGAGCAGTCAGGCAGGCTTGCTTGCTTGTGCGCACGTGTGTTTGGACTCTGGAACAGATCATTTCCTGGGCCAGAACAGAGGGAGGGAGAGTGGAGGGAAAGGTCCAAAAAGACAAAGGGTTAGCCTCTGATGTAAAGATTACAGTGTTCAGATTCTAGACATCAGAGATAAAGAATGAAGAGGATGAGAGGGAGGATGGATATATATATTTTTATACTTATATATGTATAATGTGTCATGCCACCATCCTCCCTCTCCATCTCTATCTCTCTCTTTCTCTTCACCTGATCCTTATAAGGGATGAATGTTATAATTTCTCCATCATAACCTAGTGTCCACCATTTGAACCAATACTGTATAACCTACCTATATATCATCTACTCTCTCTCTCTCTCTCTCTCTCCCTCTCTCTCTCTCCAACTGGGGATGCTCACTTCCATGCTGGGGGTGCGACCAACCTCTGGACCCAAACTCCATTGCAGCGTGATGGGGTTTGTACACCCTCATGTCTGGGAAAAGGAAAGAGAAAGAGGGGCTTGAGGTTTAGCAAAAATATTCCATTCATCTGAAAAGTGTGCAATGGTCTTTCTTGGGTGTCGGCTGTCTGTCTCTCTGCCTGACTGGCTGTCTGTCTCTCTGCTTGAAATGGTGTCTGTCTATCTGTCTGCCTGAATGGGTGTCTGACTGGGTGTCTGTCTGGGTGTCTGTCTGCCTGCCTGACTGGGTTTCTCCCTGACTGCCTGTCTGCCTGAATGGGTGTTTGTCTCTCCAGGTGTCTGACTAGTGTCTGACTGGGCATCTGTCTGGTTGTCTGTCTGTCTGGTGTGTTAGTCTGGTATGGTTGGGCTTGGATTTTCTGATACAACAGTATATCACGGTTGTATAAAATGTGTGGAACTCTGCGAAGGCATCTGTTCAAGTTAATGCTCAGCGAGAAAGTTGGGCATCTGTGTAAACTTTGTAGACTCTCCGAAATATTCAAACAGTGCATATCACAGCGGTACAGGGTATTCTGTTCATACAGACCAATTTTCCTGAGATTGTGCGCACGTGAATGACTTTATAGTCCACACCCCGTCAATTGTGCTGATTACATTTGGGAAACTGGCTGCTGCTGCAAATTGTGTTTGAAGGTTGGCCTGTTGACCTGCACGGGAAGCACAGTGGAACGGAGTCAGCTGGATGATGCCATCCAAACACTGGCCATCACGTGGTAAAGGGTGGACCAGCACCTCCCCGACCTGTCTGTTATACCCATTGTCTGTCTACTCAGATGTGCCTCATAATGTCTTGTTACATGCACTCTCCCTCGGCCTTTAACCCCCGGTGTCACCATATCACACTGACCTCCAGCACTGCAACCGATATATAATGTTGATTTCATTATGCCTTTCAACTTATAGACCTAGGCTAGCCTACTCACACAAAGTTAGGAATCGCAAGCTTATGAAGATCATAATTCATTCCTAATATATTAGAAAAAATTTATATTGTCCACGGACAGGTCTATCAGGTGCCTGACTCGGTGCATGGCTATGTGTCTGTCTGTCATCTGAATCAACGGTAAGCAAAAACAGCCCCAGAGCCATTAGGTGTGTGTGTGTGTGTGTGTGTGTGTGTGTGTGTGTGTGTGTGTGTGTGTGTGTGTGTGTGTGTGTGTGCATGGTTGAAAAAGCAGGAACAGCTC
>OMKQ01100233.1:4621-17495 GCA_900302335.1 Phycis phycis
CACCACTGAGCGACACAGGAAATCATTCCTGCCTGTGGCCATCAAACTGTACAACACCTCCCTTTGAGTGTCTGCCATTCCCTCCTGTGTGTGGTCACTATCACCTTAGAGGTCACCTCATAACTGGTCATTCACCAACTCCGCTTACCGTACATGCTACTTCTTTGTGTATGCTATTACAAATAATGTATGCCTAGATGTATGTATATTTGTGTATATAATGTATATCACAATCATTCCTATGTATATTATTTTCGCAAGATTATATTTTATTTTATTAGATATTTATATTGTATTTTGCACAACCTTTTCTCTTTCTCTTGTAGTATTGTAACGAAGGCAATTTCCCTTGGGATTATTAAAGTACCTCTGTCTGTCTGTCTGTCTGTCTGTAATATAAGTATAATACTTAGTAATATAAGTAAAGTGTTTTTCTCATTATTTTTTGTATAACTGATTACATTACAAATTGTTTCTTTGTAAATGAGGGATTTTTTATTTCTATATTTTATTAATACTTCAAACATGCAGTAATTTTAAAATGCTGACAGAAATGTATAGAGAGAGAGAGAGAGAGAGAGAGAGAGAGAGCGAGAGAGAGAGGGCGAGAGAGAGAGAGAGCGAGAGTGTCCCCAATATGTGATCACCCTGATAATGCTATGTGATCACCATGATAATGTTATGTGATCACCATGATAATGTTATGTAATCACCATGATAATGTTATGTGATCACCCTGATAATGCTGTGGCCAGACACTCATGCACATTACACATTATGCACAGCCTCCTGCACTATAGCTGTGATCCTGTGCAGTGGGTCAGGTGGTTTTGTAAGAATTAGAGGCTGGTGTGAATAGTGTATCTTCAACCAGGGTCAATCCACGGAATAATTTAATCTGCGAAATACTACAGAGAGTGATGAAAATGTTTCTTGTTTTAACATTGTCGTACAATAAGTGATGTCATCTTCACAGTTACTCGGACACGGAAATCACTTTAACAGGATTTATTGTGGACAACACACGGCCGTTATTACAGGCTACAACCACGGCCAACTTGGTGCTGTTCTGCCCCAAACCCACGAACCCACGAACACACACACACACACACACACACACACACGCACACCACACACCACACAGCAACCTGTAACTTCCTGTGATCGGTCTACGCCACCCGGCTACTCTGCCAACCCCCTGCGACGCCTGGCGTCGCGCTACAGGCGCTGTCAGCAGTTAACAGAGAGCAAGGACATGGGTACAGAGACACAATGCACACAAAACACTAATACACCATGGGCACATTACACAAGAGCGTAGACTGCACATACATCCAGGACGTTACAGTACATTATAGCACACAGCCTATTCTATAAACAGAAAGAATGAATTCTGAATTACAATATACATTAACTAATATAACTCATTTGAAGTAATCCACCTATCACAGATCAAGAGGTGCAGGATCTTACAGGTCGCAACACACAGGAAAGGTGTGGGTGCCTTTCCCCCGTTCCTGTCCACAACTGCTGGGGAAACAGGAGCATACGAATTCCAACTCATAGACTCAGAGTCTCAGAGTCGGGAGATCTTGAAATATTTGGAAACCATACTTTCATTAAAAATAACACATCGGCATCATTAAATCAATATCATGTAATTATTCCAACGAATAAATGAATAATAAGACCTCAAATAAATAGGAATGTACACAAGTTTGCTATATATATGTTATAGCAAACTTGTAGGTAGGTGTCGCCAATTATTATTATTATTATTATTATTATTATTATTATTATTGTTGTTGTTGTTATTATTAATACTACGACTACTACTAATAATACTATGTATTAGTAACAACTATCATATTTGGCGACACCTACTGGACATTTAGGCATATTTTTTGAAAACGGGCGTTCTTCACTCTTTTGGTCTTTACGGTGTTCCGTTCAAAATAGGAAGTAAAAAACAATGAGTGCGTGAACAGCCTGTTGCAAGCTCCTGCAACATTTTGTTATATAGGGAATAATTACTGTTGGTTGCGCCACTCGTTTTGAAGACGTCCAGCGGCAGTATGTTAGAAAACGCGAATCCTCTGATTTTCCAGCGGTCTGGGGCGAGGTTGTTGACCGCGGCCGATGAAGATGAAGATGTTCATGATCCCATCGACGACAGAGAAATTTTCGATATCCTTTATTTTTGTATAATTATGATTCATGTTATGTACTGGTGATATATTATGTATGAGATGATATATTATTTATACTCTGTATTATATATATTCTGTATATATGTAATTATGCCGTTAGCTGATTTCGACTGAAAACATGTCCATGAGGTCGTGTAACCCAGGCTCGTATTAACCTTTGTCAATTTTACTACTGACACTAATGGTTATAGTTACTAATGGTTAAGAGTTCCTCCACTCGTGGTTCAAATTACATTGTGAAGACGTTAAAGCTTTAACGAGAGTTACATTTAATCAGATCCATTAATGACCCAGAACATCCTCTGTCTTTGGAAGACCTTAATGTTGTGGAGCAAGTCAGAGTCCAAGTGAGTGTTTGTTTTTCCACAGAACAGTATAGACACAATATATATAATGTGTGTGTGTGTGTGTGTACGTGATACGTAGAAATGTCGCAACCCGATTCTTAAAACGATCTATCTGCTGCCCCTTTCTCCTCCAGGTGAACGATACAGACAGTACGGTGGGTATCGAGTTTACTCCCACCATCCCACATTGCAGCATGGCAACTCTCATCGGTCTATCCATCAAAGTCAAGCTGCTCCGCTCTCTACCAGACAGATTTAAGGTATGTAGTGAATGAGTGTTATCCACTGCTTCCATCACTTCTGGCTGCAGGTTGGTTATGAGCCGAGATTGTTACGTGACACAGGTTGAGATTGAGCAACAGTTAAAATTATCCTTTGTCATGTGTTTGAAAGGAATGCTACCTTTATTATATTGGTGAATGTTTGAATGTGCCTTTCTCCAGATTGATGTGCACATCACCCCAGGGACTCATGCTTCAGAGGATGCAGGTAAGACATAACGTATCTTGATTGTTCATAGTATAGTAATGAATGGGTACCACACATTTAACTCACTTGTTTTGTCCCAGTAAGTGGTAGATCAGGACACATTGTCTTAAGTATCATCTTAATCTAATAATTATTAGATCCATTGAGGACTGTGAACTCCAGGCATGGATGATTTCCCCTTGACGTGTGCTGCTGCTGGCTGATGCAATAAGGGAGTTTGTTCTTTTTGAATAACCTTTCCAGTAAACAAGCAGCTTGCTGACAAGGAAAGAGTCGCGGCAGCTCTGGAGAACTCCCAACTCCTGGAGGTGGTCAACCAGTGCCTGTCCACCAAGAATCCCTGAGCAGCCAGCTGGCTCACACCTCACCAGTGGTTGTATCACCACCACCACCACCATTCTGCTACAAGGCTACTCCTGCTGAGTGACATCCAACCCCAAACTAACCAAACTGCACTAGCTCAACCCCACCCCACAAGAAGCACTTTTTATCCCCTCAAAGAATGATGAATTCCATGTCATCCAAGAACCATGAAGACATTGTCCTGAAGAGAACATGATCATTATTCAATGAACTGACATGGTGACAGGCTTTCAGTGTTCAGTGAATTTAAGTTCTACATTTATTGTTTGTGTGACATGCGAGTGATTTAAAAGATGTACAGGAATTGGGTTGGATATAGTATTTAATCATGTTTGCGTATACACTTTCAATAAATATTTTATCTTAAACACAGTTGTTGCTTTTGTGCTGATATGTTTATTTGTATTGCATTGAAACCACCAATCAGTAAAGTGGAATAGGCCCGGTCATATGGAAAGAAGGCCTTTTCTGTTTGCTATTGCTTCTGTCTGGGGGTTACCTTTGAATATATGCAAGATAACTCCCATCTAGCTTCTAATGTCCAGAACAACAATATGAGTAATGCCAAAATGGATGTCTTCAGATTCACACCAATGTGGCCATTTCTAACAGTGAGCATATCTACAGTCCTTGTATAGCAAGGAAGTGTAATCAAAGGGGTTAGGGTTCCTATAAATCCGGCATGTGCATCTTTATGTATTTGCACCAGAACATAAGAGGTAGGTTCAACGTGCAGATGCATATTTTACATCCGACTCCGGATTAATATCCAGCACCTTCTCTAAACTCACCATTCATGCGGGCTGCATTCATTAGGATGCGTTTGTGACAGACCTGTGTGGTTCTAGCTTCTTTCTAGCTTCTGTTCTGACACATGTAAATGCTTGACCACACACAGTGGGGAAACCACAGTCTTACCCCACCTAGTTATCAGACCTGATGTTCCACCCAACCATCCAGCTTCACCAGTCTGTTCCTGGTCTGCATAGTGAGAGGGTAGAGCCAGTCCCAGCAGAGGATGGGCTTACATTGCAAGGTCCAAACCACTCCATTCAGTGCCTCCACTTGGCCTGCGTACTGAATCTACGCAGAGGAGACCAATAGAGAGAACATCCACGTGGACTGGATCCCCTATCCAGATGTACCATTGGCCATTGCCATTGTGAACGGCATTCCGGAACACCAATTAGCCCTGTTCTGGTTGGGTATGGGAGGACTCTCCTCGTGTGCCAAGAAGTACGCACATGCAGCTCTCCAGAATGTTCTGCTCTTCCTGCCGGAGTGACCTCACCACACCCAGCTGCTCTTTCATTGGCTTGTCACAATGCTGGAGGATACTGGTGATCTAAACACACGCAGGCACACACATACACACACAAACAGATATTGCATTTCTCAAATTGGCAGATTTTGTTACCCACCAAAGCTTTACGATAAAAGACAGATACAAAGTGTGTGCTTAGTATGGTGCACAATAAACTAAATGAAGAGGGTCTGTCTGTCTGTCTGTCTGTCTGTGTGTCTGTGTGTGTGTGTGTGTGTGTGTGTGTGTGTGTGTGTGTGTACTTGCCCTATCCACGGCTGTGTTTGTGTCCTGCAGGAGTCTCTCACAGAGCTTCCAGGCAGTCCTCACTACCCACTGTTCACCATCTTCACACACCGACCCACCAAGCAGCACAGCTTTCCAGTGTGGACTACCGCAAATTGACACAAAAACAACAAGTGTGATTTACCTCAGTGTCCCGACGTATCCAACAGAACAGCACTACCTGTCAGTATGTGTGTGTGTGTGTGAAGAGAACAGCAGTGGTGGGAGAGTTGTTACTATGAGGACTGCGGCAGGGCCAACACCTTGAGGACAGTCATCAGCCTCCAACTGGGGCCGTCACTGGACACAGTCAGATTACTGGGAGGAAGGCACAGAGGCATGTTGTCTGGGAGCATATTGTAGGTCTTCCATATCAAGAGACTTGGAGTACACTTTCTATTTTCAGGATTTGATTTGCTTATTTATTTGCATGATTTCTAGTGCATGCAGCACTAAAACCGTAATACACATTATATACATTTAAACAACATAAATGTAATACAAATGACATACTAATTTGTAATTCCATGTGGGTTCATAGTAGTATAGTGAGGGTTGATGATGAGAGAACCTACTCTGAGAAGTTGTTTTCTCTGAGAAACTTCATCTTGTGGTCTACACTCCTGTCGGCGTCACCTCTCAGGACGTGTTGAAGGAGATCTGAGTGAAGGGAAATAAACAGGAGACACAGTGCTGACCTTTAAAAGATGATTCATAACTGCACTCAAGCAGAGCATCACTCACTGGATATATTTCCCAATACATTCCCTAAATCCCAAATCACACAAGCCCGTGAGAAATTACCCTCCACTCTGAAGTAGAGCTACCGCATACAACCACTGACTTATCGACTGGAGCTTACCTGTGTCAATGTACACCACACTATTGGGGTTGCCGGGGGAAACAAAGCCATACTCTATCAACAGGCGTTGGCTGTCATGGGAACCATAATTTATGAAGGCCTGCTGATAGCGCTGTATTCCAGCAACAGTCCTGATCTCATAGCAAGCGGTCACATGATTGAAGCTGGCAGACACCTTGAAACAAACGATACAAAATACAAATAATACGAAACAATACTCACAGTTTAAGTTTAAACTCTAGTGACTTGAGATGTAGATACAGTTATAGTTGTATCAATTTAAGACGACTGTCAACTGAAGGTTTCTTATGGTGGGGGTAAAGTGGACCAGAATAAAACAATATATAGAGAAACATTCCCTGGATGGACTGATTGGTGGATGGGCTCACTTGTCCTGAGACCCTTTCTAGTTCAGAGACAAACCAATGAGATCACATTCATTTAGTCAGTCAGTCTTGTGCAGAGTCTACATAAAAAAAAAAAACTCTATTGTGAATACATATGGGCATTTGGTTTCAGGGGTGTACGTACTTGCACATCAGGCCGGTGGTTAAGCAGGTCCAAGTAGGGAGCCAGAGCATACACATCCTGTCCACACAGGAAGTGGTTGGGTGGGCGGGACAGGAAGACTGAGCGGGTATTGACACTACACCATGCCCACCTACAGAGAGAAATAGTTGCACATGCCAGTACAGTAGAGATATCCAGATTCAGTCCAGAGCTATCAAAACTGACCACGACCAACAGTATTGAAATAATAGGATAAACTCACCTCAGAGCTTCATAGGTCAACACCTCCTCCGCAGCCCGGCTCAGGATTGGCTGCAGGGACCTAGACCAGCCAATAAGAACAGAGTTTATAACTAAACCTAAACTACAGACACATATGCACGTGCACAAACAAAATTAAAAACAAAAGACTATGTTATCAATTGCCTTGATGCATTAGTTTCACCTGAAGAAGTCCTGATTGGAGGAATGAAGATCTTTTACTGCCTCTCTCTGATCTAGGGCTCGGCTTTGTATGCTGGGTGGCAGGAGCGCAATGACATCGTTGCTAAAATAGGCGGGACAAGTGTATGCTGCGGGCAGGACGTTGATGTAAGCAAACCAATTGGAATCCTCTCCTCTGTGACGCTCACACACCAGGAAGATGCAGAGAACCAATAAGGGAGAGAGGCGGGGTTTCCAGCTGCGAGAAAGAAATTGGTCGAGGTTGGATTCAAACACTCCTGCACAGCATTGCTTGGCATTGGCGCCACAACCTCTACCACAGAGGCACATGCAAGTGTTAACCAGCAGGGGCAGAACAGACGCTTTGAGCAGTGAGATGATACTTCAGAGTCTTCCATACTTGGGAGGAAATAGTGAGCTTGGTAACTATTGTAAAATAGCGTTGGTATGCCATAAAAGCATCTCCTAATCATTAAACATGTCTCAAACAGTGGCAACCCATATTTCATGACATTCTGAGTCACATGGACATATCAATGGCAAAGGGCAGATGAGACTAGATTATATTATCATATATTAAATGAATAAATTCCATACAAATGGTGAGCTTGGTAGATATGGTAAAAATGGCGTTGATATGCCATAAAAACAGGTTTGCCGAAAGAAGACCTCCATCACCAACCATGTTTCTAAAGTAAACAGTGGCACAATCCACAGTCAAAATGGGCTTCAGATCAATTATGTGTGTATCCCTGTAAGGCCCAGCCAGCATTGGTGAGGTGCCATGGTTTAGATAGGTGAACTTCAAACAAATGCATCCAATTTGTTTTTTGAAATATAGACTTGAAATGGCATGGGTATACTATGGAATCTCCTCTTTTTAGCTACCTTAGACTGTTGAGCCTATGTCATTGTGACACAAAGTTGTAGCTCTTTCAAGTCATGCAACATGCATACATTTTACATTAAATAGTTTATCTCGCCATCTTTAGTTATTGCTATGAGTCTTTCATAGTCCCAGAGTCACCAGGAACAAGTCAGCCAAGTCTGCAGCTTTCACAACCTCGAGCACCGATTCAGTTTGTGTATGGCAGCTTGGTCACGTTGAGGTCATTGCATTCATTTGAAATTGCCTGAACACAGGAAAGTTGTTCATCGTGACGAATAGTAAATTCTCCATGGGATAATGTATGGTATAATGTCTCAAGCATATTGCACTTTCCTAGTGGAAATGGCAGCCTGTTGAATTGTATAAATTCAAGCGCTGGTTATGGTGTCACCTATGGGCGATTGTGGCCCATCCTTTGCATCCCTTACTAATTGTAGAAGCTCTATAAGCATGCCAATCGATACAACTTTTGCCCATATAGCTTTTGAGATATGGATGAATTTGAATTAAATAATAAGACTAAAAAATAAAATAGGGATACACTGAACACGACACACTAGTGACACTGTCACCACACTTATAGATGCCAGCCGCAATATCGATCCCTGTTCACAATCACACATGACCCCCATACAGGAACTCTACCAGAACTCAGGGTGAGTGTGTGTGTACCTCTTGATGTACGGCCCGAGGCAGCTGTCCAACACGGTTGAGGTTGTGATCAGGCAGGCCTCTGGCAGAGAGATAATCAACTCGTTTGGCTGACAAAGACACCAAGAGACAGCTATTATCTATACTGTATGGATGTGGCCGGTAGAAATGTAAAAGTGAATGATAATGAAAGCTGATTTGGCTCATTGCATCTGAGTAGTGCTAATTATCACATCCTTGTGGTTGACAGAAAATTTGATAATTGTCTTCACTTCAGTTCTCCTTTGGTTATTATGAATCACTTACTTTAATAATCTCATGGGCCTGCAGACCTCTGCCAATGTCTAGAGAGATAGAAATAGAGAAAGTGAGAAAAAGAGGTAATGCAAATACATAGAGGAATTTTGTCTTAGGTGCATAACTTGCTAATGCATGAATGTCTGTGAACAGAATGTACAAAGAGTCATCCTGGAGCACACTTGTCCTGTCATATACATACATACTTTTCTGTATATTAAGTAACTAATTAAGAGCACATATATTGCAGGTTAGTGTTGTATATGTTTCAACTTGACATACCAATAAAGTTGGCTGGCTGCAACACACAGTCAAATCCACGTTTGTGAAGGAATTTCATCAGATTGACATACTGTGGCTGGTGTGATAGGGATACTGGGCAAAATAAATGGGAGACAAATGAATGTCATTTCAAATTAACAAAATATGAAACATTGTATGGATGGTAATTAGTAAATAAGCGTAAAGCTCTAACCTGATTGACTGGTATTCTGCCGTCTCCGTCTCCGCTTTCGTCTTGCTCGTCCAGCTCTGTAGCCACGACGCCCCAACCTGGTCACATCCTCCATCTCACACAAAAACAAATAAAATACATTTGTTTGTATATCGAATTTGAATTAAATAATAAGACTAACAAATAAAATAGGGGTACACTGAACACTACACACTGCCCCCACACTTAAGATGCAAGCCGCAATATCGATCCCTGTTGCCAATCACATATGACCCCCATACAGGAACTCTACCAGAACTTTGCAGGGTAAGACTACATGTGTGAAAGGAGCTTTGGTGAGTGAGTGTGTACCTCTTGATGTAAGGCCCGAGGTAGCGGTCCAACACGGTGAGGTTGTGATCAGGCTGGCGAACACTTTTTCTATATGCGGTGCATTGTGTGTATTGTATGACGCATGGGGTATTCTATGGGGTAGTCTATGTAGTCTCTAGTCAATTTAATCCCATCCGAAACCCAATATTAGCTTTACCAATATACCTTGAGCAGAATCACCCCTACCTGATCATTAATGACATTGAAAGGTATCTGAAACATACTGTATGTACATGTGCCAAACATCTTAATAGTAGGCCCGGTAATTTCGTATATTTTAAAACAAAATCAGGCTATAACGTGACATACAAACTCTGCATGACATTATTGACAAACATGGAACGAATCACCTCGGCAAAAACTCAAGAAAGGCTGAAATGACTTTGTCACATAGCCCCGACTATAAAATCGGCACTCACATTTTATATACATTCATCTACACCTCATACAACTACCTCAAGAATGGGCAGGGAATACTAAACGATCGTACCAACCAAAACCCATGGATGTCTTCAACACCATGTGGAGTATGTGTTTTTCCGGGTGTGCGCGTAATTGTTGCGCAGAAGGAACAACTGACCAGGAAAAGCCATTTGTTCTTTATGCCCCTCCTCAGACGTTTGACAAGCAGAAGGATACAAACCTCAGTCAGTGCGCGTCTTCACAGCTTCACAGGCACGTTGCTTCAAGTCTACATTCCAAGTAAGTGCAAACACATTTTACGTAGTTAGTAATAGCTGCTGTAAATCGCAGTGTTTACATTGTTACATTGTATGTTTCAATGACGCTGAAATGGAAAAAAATGGTTCAAAAGTCTGAGAAAACAATGATTTCAAGAGTATGCGTCAAGTTTGACCCGTTTATGTGCGTTAGTAGATGCATTGATAATGTATGTCAATGTTTTTGGGTGGAATCCATTGCAAGGTTTTATTGACACGTGCATGTTTTTACAGTGAAACAATTGAGAGTATGTCTTCAGTGTTACAAAGTGCACGTTCTATTCTGCACACATTCGCTTGTACTCTGCACTTCTGTGACGAATTATGTGGCAATGTGTAGCAGGTATCAGGTATCAGTGAAGCATGCCGGTTAACGGAGTTAACTGGCATGCTTCACTGCATGCCAGTTGATTAGGGACACAGGTTAGTTCATCGTAGTTAAACTAGTTACTGACTGCAATCCAGTGACTGTCACCATGACTAAGCATGTTTAACTTAAGAACTCTGGTTCTGTTCCACCGATTGCGTCACATGCAGGGGCGTGTTGAGCGTGTCTTTGTATTACGTTAATCTTTCATGGTGATCTTATCTTTCATAAATGCTAAGAAGTCATGTGGCCCCAGAGTACAAACGTTGTGGGACTGTATTTGATCAGTTTTAAATAAAAATGAAGTTATTCAAGCCCATCCTAAATGCTCTGCTACTGATGGTAATAAACTAAGAAAATGCCAGAAAAACTCTCTCCTCCACAAGCCCAAGCCCAGTGTCTTCTTTAACTAAGGGACCCAAGAGGGTTATACATGGCTGATGTTTGTGTCACAAATACTATAGAATAGATCTTTATTTTTCCAAAGGGTGTTTCACTCCTAGCCAAAGGTTCTAGCTTCGAACTTTAATTCTTGCAGTCTACTAGCCGAAGGCATCATTGAGCAAGATGCCCTAACCCCAGGGCATCGTGTATCTTCCTCCACTAACCGTAAGGATCGTCGGTTCGATCCCCTTGACCCCATCTTCCAACTGTCCGCATGTCGAAGTGTCCTTGAGCAAGACACTGAACCCCAACTTGCTCCCCGGGCGCTGAACATAGCAGCCCACTGCTCCTATGTACTGTAGGATGGGTCAAATGCAGAGAACACGTTTCATTCCCATATCTAAAAAATACTGAAAATGACCATTAAAGACCGAAATATCCTCTCTCAAAAATGGCAGTATAATTTTTCTGAATTAAGGAAACATGCCAGAAAAACAGGAATTATCTGCGTAACAGCCACATGACGCATACACCCACATTGTAGGTGTGCCTTACATGTGAACATACAACAGATGCAATCTCCTTAGTCCAACAAAGTGATTGGTGACAGGGTAGATGTTCTCTTATCTCTGTATTCATGGCCCTACTACAAGGGTTGACTGGGTTCATCTTGATCACACTTTTGAAACTTAACTGTGATTCTCCAAATTACTTTTTACTTAAAACAAGATTACATGCATATTTCTATCTATCGTGGCATCACGTAGAACGCAGGTACACGTCTAACATTTATAGCTAGATATTTATTCATGTAATAGATGTAGAAAATAAAAACGTTTAGCCTCCCCGATGTCCCTCCCTAGTGGTGAGCCATGAGACTGCAGCCTATATAGCCTATTCCTTTGACGCGGGTCACGGGACCTCCATGTTCTCTTCTGTCCCTCACTCTTCCCGCAGACATGTCGTCTAAGGTTGCCGTGGTAACGGGCAGTAACAAGGGGATTGGTCTGGCCATTGTCAAGGCGCTGTGTCAGCAGTTTCAGGGAGTCGTCTACATCACTTCCAGAGACATGTAGGACAACGCTACTTCCTTACAATGCTTGTAATTAATGTTTTGTCATTACATGTTCATTTGTTTACATCATGAAATAAGTTACTGATAATATGAATATTTGTAAGTTCATCAGGTGATAAGACACCACTCAATAATATGGTTAGTTACCACAGTGTAATAGTGAGAAGAAAAAAACCCATAAGATATACTTATCCAGGTCTTTTTAGTTACATAATACAAATATCAAGACATACAGTATATTCACAACATACAATAGACATTATATTCAACAACATTCTAGCTGTAACAAAGTTGTAATGTCATGCAATGTCATGTAATGTTAATGACAATAATGATCCTTTATTTGTCATCATCATCATCATCATCGTCGTTGTTGTTAAAAAGACCGCTTATCCGGGGCCGGGTCGCGGTGGCAGCAGGCTGAGCAAGGAACTCCAGACGTCCTTCTCACCAGCAACGCTTTCCAGCTCCTCCTGGGGGACCCCGAGGCGTTCCCAGGCCAGATGAGATATATAATCCCTCCAGCGAATTCTGGGTCTCCCCCGGGGTCTCTTACCAGTTGGATGTGCCCGGAACACCTCTAACGGGAGGCGCCCAGGAGGCATCCTGATCAGATGCCCGAACCATCTCAACTGGCTCCTTTCGACGCGAAGGAGCAGCGGCTCTACTCCGAGCTCCCTCCAGATGTCCAAGCTCCTCGCCCTATCTCTAAGGCTGAGCCCAGCCACCCTGCGGAGGAAACTCATTTCGGCCGCTTGTATCCACGATCTCGTTCTTTCAGTCACTACCCAGAGCTCATGACCATAGGTGAGGGTCGGGACGTAGATCGACTGGTAAATTGAAAGCTTTGCCT